>CM046387.1:22657716-22753076 GCA_025413485.1 Ficus microcarpa | reverse complement strand
CTTAAGAGTAAATCAATTTACACCCTTAATATTCATAAGTGCACCCACCAAATCATAATCTATCTTTATTACAATTTTATCCTCGATAAAATTACTTTTTTTTATAAGTCTATAAAATTACTTAAAACCCGTTAAATACACCTTCATATATACAAAACAATAGCTATACACGTTCTACAACATGGTGAACTGCAATGGAAATATCAAAGTTACATTACCGAAATTATAGTAAATAATATATTTACCAAATTCTATTTCAAGTAAATGATAAAGATTTGAAATATTTAAAATAAATAGTTAATTTATTAGATATAACATATTTACACTGAATACCTATATTTAATAAACTATTAATTACTTCTAGTTCTGCAATAGGAGTGAGTATTAGTTGTGCCATGATCACTTCTAAGCTGGATTGATAAAAATAAGGAAAAAAAAAACAAACAAACAAACAAACAAAACAAAAGAAAATATGAAATGAGAGGTTTAGTCGGCGTTTGGTATCCAGATTTAACTTTAACTAAACTATACTTTTTCATTTCAATTTTTTATATTTTTCTAAAATGTTAATAAAATTTATAATTAATTTTTAAAAAATTAACTAATTTAAATTTAAAATTTTTATCTTATCTTAGACTCAATCTAAATATTAAATGAATTCTAATGTTTGAGAATAAAATGAAATAAAATTACGTTGAAGATCAAAAAAGCGTTGTCACGTCAGTCTGCATTATTGGATGGTAAGCCTTTGTCTTTTTCAACTTTATTTCTTTTATAAGCAACTTTCTGAATAGCTGTATATGTACCCTTCACTTTTTCTTTTCCTCTTTTTTTCTTTCTTTTTATTTTTTTTAGACAAAGCAATACCTAAGTTTTTTATTTTATATTTTTGTTTACAAACTAGTTACCATTGACTTTCATTTTGACTAAAACGTTGCTACCCATGTAGCGATTTGTAGGCATAATTTAAAAAGTGTTAATAATACAATGACGTTTAATCTTCCACTTAAAATACATCTATGATAGTTTCTTTGTTAACTTAAGAGTTAATCTATTTACATCCTTAATATTCATGTGTGTACCCACAAAATCATAATCTATCTTTATTACCATTTTATCTTCGATAAAATTACCTTTTTTTATTAAGTCTCTATACAATTACTTAAAACTCGTTAAACACTCCTTCATATATACACCACACTAGCTGTACACGTTCTACAACATAGTGAATGGGAATGGAAATATCAAAATTACATTACCGAAATCATAGTAAATAATATATATATATATATATTTTTTCTTTCTGCTCCCATTACAGTCTAAATTCTTATACACTTTTTTTCTTTTACTTTTTTGTTGGTATTTTTTTAATTCATTTCCACAAGATTTTTTTTAAAGATAAGATTCTTTATTTTTTTTGTTATTATTCTTATTTTTCAATAATTATTGTAATTCCATGTTATAATTAGTTTTTTGTTTTTTAAGAAATAACAAGTAATTGAAAAATATGTATGCATAATGTGGAAATATAATCAAATATATTGATTTGACTGATTATTCATTCTATAAATAATTGAGAGAAATAATTAGAAATTCATATAAATTTGAGTTTTTTCTAATTATCTAATAAAAATATTAACCAAGTTCATAATATTTTTAACCCTACTTGTGGAATACTTAGCTTCATTAATAAATTAGCATTATGTTTTTATCCCAATCACAGCAGCTGATCCCAAACTCCCGATTATTTGTTCGGCAATCGGAATGAGTGTTAGTTCTGCCATGATCACTGCAAAGTCGGATTTCCGATCGAAGGAAAAGCTTTCGGAAAGGAGTTTGAGTTTAGAGGTTGACCAAGAGAAATGACAAAGGACCACTGTTGGTGTTGCAGTGGGATTCAATAGAGAGCAGCCTCAGTACTTTGTTCACCGACAGAGAGGGTTTTAACGTAATTTCATGTTTTCAGCGTGAGTGTAGCCCCTAGCGCCTAATCCCGAAATAATTAAAATAATTAATATTAATTAATCATTCAGCTTGCGTTGGGCCCATTTTTGTTTCATCGTGCCGAAAAAAAGTTTGCTTTACCTGGGTAATAATAAAGAAAGCCAACTTGTTGTAACAGCTATTTAAAAAACAACTAAAATAAGATGTAGTGCGATGGTTTAATATAACAACTTGTTGTCTTATGGATTTAGTGCGAGAACTTTATTTCTTAGTGATAATTGTGTTCACATGGGAAGATCCTCTGCACGTATTTATCGCTAATCAACGCTCCGCGTGATCGATTATTTGCTAGGTCCTCTTAAAATATTCACAATAATGAGGATGAATTCTTTTTTTTTTTTTTTTTTAATTGAAGCTGGTAGGTCCCAATCATATATGAACTTTTTTTTTCTTTGGGCTGATGCATCAAGGTTTAGCCAATAAGCCCTATTGAACAAGCTTTTTTTTTTTTTTAATAAGTGAGATTTATTAAAGAGAAAAGAAAAAGGGTCTTACAATCTTGAAACATAAGACCATTTTCAATTTCTATGGCAATGATAAAAAGAGTGAGAAATTTTATCTTTCTTTATATTCCGATAAAATGTTTTTTTTAATGCTATTTTGTACTTTTGTTCGCATTATTATGCTTTGAAACTTATAAAATTAATAAACTTGTAATGTTTAAATAATTAAAAAAATATTACATTATTTTAAAAAGGTCTACAAAACAACCAACAAAAGTCAAATGTTAAATTTAGCATCGATCATACGTTCTAATAAATTCGTCATAAAATTTAATATATAATAAATATAACATCATAAATAACACTTAATGGGAGAGCGCTTTTTTTCATCTAAATATTAAAATTTACCATCAACAAATACTCTAAATCCTAAAAGGAAACTTAGCAAAATTAGAAAATGACAGAAAAAAAAAAAAAAAAGCAACTCAAAAGATAAATTTTCTTACTTTAAAACCCTTCTTATAATAAGTTCTATGATGATAATTATAAACATTTTATTTAAAAATCAAGTTTAAAATTGTTGAGTTTTATTTTTTGTTTTTTTGGTTTTTTTTTTCTTTGTTGTTTTAGTCCGCCGGCCACGGGCAAGGAGTACTAGCTTTATAAACTTTACAATCTCAACTTGACATATGATATTTATATGTGTCAACGACGCCTTCGATTGACTAACTTGTTGTTGATATATACAAAGAAATCAGTAAACAAGAAATTAGGATATTAATATTTATCACTATTGTGTTGTGGGGTTGCTACACAAGTTAGGAAACAATTATCCTTTAAAATTCCAAAAGAACGTAAAAAGGGTGAAGGAGGGATGTAGCCAGTTCTATTGGATGACTTTTTGAATTCGGTGGAATTGTCATTCCCTTCAAATGAAAAGGCTTCCTTCCGTTAATTTACTTTTTTCTTTCACAATTACCATATTTTTGCGAAAGAATCATCACCTACTCCCCTCAAAATAACGAAAACATCAAATGCATATGTGAAAAAAAAAAAAAAAAAAAAGGGAGACAAAATAAGCACAAACGAAGACAAGTAATGATCGTAGCTACAATTGCAATATTAAACTCATTATATCTCGCTTAATACTTGTCAGCAATTTTTTAAGAGCTCTTTTTGAGAATGAATTATTCTTTCTTTTCCTCCTCTTTTTTTTTTTTTTTTTTCCTTGAGTTTTCACAGATGATGCATATTTTCCACTAGGCATATTTATTTTTTAACCTTATTTTGAACCAAATTAACACACCACAATTACAATAACCAAAACAAAATTAGCTTATGTAAAATCTCAAAATTATGAGATCATCATATCCTGCTCTGATCCTCGGAAACTCAAAATTACCTGTTTATGCCAGAAAGCTTCAGATTCCTTGTCTCCCCAACAGATTATTGAGCGGACACCTACACTCTGAAGTCTCTTTCTTAACTCCATAAACAATAAACGACCAAGTCCCTGCAAATATGAAATGCCTAATATGAGATATTTTAGAGTCAGAGGTATTTTAGAATGAACTCCACTATGTCAGAAGCTGTAGAAACAGAGGAAAAATGGAGCCGAAAATACCATAAACAAGATGACCAAATAACATATAGAGATCAAATGCACCAAACATGTTTAAACAGTATGCAATATAATACAATCACTCCTCAAAAGGGAAAACATTGATGCTTATTTAGTTAAGATGGATCTGGAAGGAAACTCAATAAAAGAAATAGAATTAGAAATATAAAAATTGGACTTGTGGTATCAAGACAGCCCATATCTCTTCATTTACGATCTACAACTCCTGCCCATTTGGAAGTTCTAATAGAGATATTCCACTTTGCTTTCTCGACAGACTATAAAGCCAAAAGTATCAGAACTGAACAAGATACGGTAGCAAAATATTAAGCAATCCCATTTAGAACAAGGCATTACAATATGAGTATCACAGGCAACAAAATCAAAGGAATGCAGACAATCAAGAGTGAAAAATGAAAATTATAAGACCTTTCGTTGGTAGACTGAACTGACAGCGGCAAGCGGAACCTCAGCATATTGTGTGTCAGGAGGAACTATCTGATAAGTAATTGCAGCTATAACCTGCATGAATTGAGAAAGTAAGCAGAATGAGGAAAGAAATAGTTATAAACTATTCAATATGGTGTCGCATTGGCATAAGTAGATTGTACTTCGTGGAACAAATGTTAGAGACCCACAAGATAAGTGGTAAGCTTACCTCTTCATTACCTCCTGCAGGCATAAATTTCAAAAGCAGGGTCCTGTGGAAGGTGCTATCGGTAGTTAGTACATAATAAATTACCTTAAAATATTTTGAGGCAGAGCTAAATCCAATAGAAGCATGCACTAAAAGAGAGCGTAAAACTGCTTTTACCCATTCATCACACATCGTTCCAAGAACATTGATTATTGTTTTCCTGTATTTGCAGCATAGTTCATTGTGGGAAGTTCTGTCACATACATCTTCAGCGCTTCCTACAAAAACCCATCTACCTATATGAGTTCATCTTCAATACCATCCAAAAACAAATGTTGTGATGAACAAAATAAAAAGAACTTACCTGAAGATATGATCTGCTAAGGCTGTTAACATCCTTAGGATTCACAAGCACAAATGAAAACTCGCCCCGACCAGAAGCCTTTCTCTTCCCCTCCTCTGAATAAAGCCAGAATGAAATCATCTTATATCATTCCAAAGTATCACATACTCAAAACTGCAAAATGCTTATATGCAATAGTAAGTGTAATAAATATTTTGTCCAGTAACTTCGTAATGATTAAGATTTTAAGCATTCTAATCCTTTACTAATGAGAACAGTAATAAAAGAAAAGGAAAACGAGCACATATAAGATTTTTACTTCGTGGCAGAGCCAACCTTTCATTTCAGTAAGGACATACACTAAATTTTTTTTTAAAGAAATTATTAACATTAAAAAAAAGTCGTATCATGGTGTTTTTTGAGAACTAGCAACTACATATACACATAGAGACTCATAAAACAAATTGTAATAGGTTAAAATGAGTTTTTGTGATTTAAAAATGCTACATAATAGCTCTATTTTCAATACGATTGAAATTCCTTTCTCAATGTATTCAACCAAACTATCATTCAACTATTGTTTCTCTTCCTTTTAAGTCTTCTTTCTTTCCTTTTGCTAAGACAATGAATTTTGACCAAAGAACAAAGTTTTTAACAAGGGCTTATTTAGGTATTACCAACATTGAGCGAGGGATAGAATTGGAAAGCCGTAACATTTATAAGTGGAAATTTTATGAAACAACAAGTTCAATAAGGCCTGTCCCCACTCGGCCAAGTGTGCCTCCATCCCATCCACCCTTAATATGTGTGCTCTATCCACTTCCAGCCGTTAAAAGTTTTACTATGACAAAATTTTACACACCTCAAGCCTCTAAGATTCTCCGTGTTTTTCTCTAACCTTGCTACCAAAAAACGGAAGTAACAGTTGGACAACCGAAAATACCCCATTTTACCCTCTTTTCGATAACTAAAATAAGGTAGATATGCAGGATAATTCTGCACAACAATAATAATTAGGCTCCACGCACTCATAGACTCTTAAATTTCCTAAACGTCCCTTATTTAAAAAAAAAATATGAAATGACTGCAAATAATTTATTTGGAAAAAAAAAGTATCACCAAGAAATTAATATAGAAATGGATATACCTGATTCGTTAGATCCAGAACGTGCAATATCATCCTCGTGATTCTTCTCATTATCCTCTTCCCGTACTGAACCAACAGAAAACAGTCAAATCAACACAAACCATCGGGAAAACAAAAACAAAAACAAAACAAAAAACAAAAAACCAAACAAACAAACAAACAAAAAAACAACCTCAAAAGTGATCAATTTCCATAATCAACTGAAAAACGATACCCGAAGTTCGAACATCACCTGAGATTAGAACTATCGCGTTTCTTGAAATGGAGATTCGGAGGCTTTTCTCGTCCGATTCACAGGTGTACTTGCTCGCTTCCACCGTGACCTCGCAATTCCCTGCGAAGAGGAAAGCCAAAAATAATAAATAAATAAATAAATAAACAGAAGAAATCGAAAAGTGAAAATCACGAAAATGGTGGTTTTCGAAGATCAGAGCGATTCGATTTCGGAGGAATTAGGGTTTTGGAGTTACCAATTGAAATTGGGGAGTGAGAAGATGAAGATGGCGAAGCGGTTTTTCGTCGTCTTGGCGCCATTGTGTTTGCGTGTGCTTTTTTGTTTCGAAATGAAAAGCGGGACAAAAAGAGGAGGGAGATGGTACATTTATAGTTGGTCCGGAAAGTGTTATTCTCGTAAATATATTGATTGTTTGGGAAAATTGGTCTTTTCAGTTCATTTTCTTTTCTTTTTTTTTTTTTTTCTTTTTTTCTTTTTTTCCTTTCATGCAAGTACTCTTTTTTTTTTTTTTTTTTTCAAATGGTTTTTTTTTTGTAAGAGGACTTTTCTTTTTAACTTAAACACGAAGGATTTTAGGGGGTGTTTGGTATGTTAGTTTGAGTTAAAATATTTTAGTTGTAATAATAAATTTTTTTGAATTTTCAGAAAAGACAAAAAACTTTTTAGAAAAAAGACAAAAAAAAATTTGAAATGAGTTTGAATTGGAATATTCCCCAAACACCCCCTTATACTCTATAATTGGTACTAAAGTTAAGTATGGAATTATGTTAAATTATACTGAGATTTTGATATTTTGTTTAGAACTAGTGAAGAGCATGTCGAGATAAATTTGAGAAAATTTATCTAAGTAGGAGAAAATTAAAATAATAAGTAAAAAAATATAAACATAAAGAGATCAAAGAGAAAAATAAACAAAAAGATCAAAGGATTAAAATGAAAAAAATTATCAACGTGAAAAAGTACTATAATGAAAAATAAGATGGGCCAAAAAAATAGGAAAAAAAGGATTAAAATGGAAAAAAAAAAATTATGCCAAAAAAAGTCAGAAAAGAAAATTTTAAAAAAAGACTAAAATGAAAAAAAAAGGCCAAAAAAAGTCTGAAAAGAAAATTAAGAAAAGGACTAAACTAAAAAAATAAAATAAAAATTGATCCCAAAAGAAAATTTAATAAAGAACTTAAATGAAAAAAAATTGGGCTGAAAAAAAATGGAGTACCAAAAAATAAATACAAAAATTTTTCGTCGGAAAATAAAATAAAAAATGACTAAAATTGAAAAAAAAAAAAAAGGTCCTAAAAGGACAATAAAAAAAGGACTAAATTGAAAAAATAAAAATAAAAACTGATCCTAAAAGAAAATTTAAAAAAGGACTAAAAGGAAAAAAAATTTTGGCCGAAAAAAAACCGAGGACCAAAAAATAAATACAAAAATTTTCGTTAATCGTTTTGGACGAAGCCTCTTGCTACAGAATCAAAAATTTAGTATTTTTATTTCATACACCTTCATTGTAGAACACTTCAAATCCTACATAATACGATACTAAGACTAAAAAGTTCATTCTTTCACTTTCTAATTCTGTAACATATATATTATGTTACACATTCCCACCTCATATATTTCTTACTTGTTTTGTTTAAATTTTTATATTTAACTAATAGGTGATTTATATTAAAAAGAACTAATAGATTCAAACAAGAAAATAGATAAAGAAGAAGAAAAAATATACAGTCTAATAAAGATCAAAAAGCAACTGATCAATCTAATTTAATCCAAACAGACTATAAATGGATTTGATTAGATTGGATATTATATTATTAACGGATCGGATTTGATGAGATTTTCAAAAATAAACCTTTGATTAGATTGGATGTTCTACAACTAAAAGAGGACGGATCATATCCTATGAACAACCCTACTAAATGGAATACTTGGAATGAATTATGAAGTAATTAGGAGCCATTTGACACAAAATTTAAGTGGAAAATATTTTTCAAAGTCAAAGTCAAAGACTAGCCTTGGACTTGTTATCGGGCAATGTCTAGCTGACCGGTGACTAGGATTATTTCACCCGCTTCTACCACATTTTAACCTGTTTGTGTGCGTGTACATTTGGATTTTGGAGACATTAATTTAAACTTTACTAAAAATGCATGTTATTGCCTGGAAAATTCTTTAATATACAATATGCAAAAAAGAAAGAGAGAGATGCAACAAAGAAAGCACATGGGTGATGTTAATTTTCCTTCTTTAGAACGACACAAATAATTTTAGCTGTACCATTAGTTCTTGTAAATCAGAAGCACAAACACATGCGTGATGTTATAACATTTACAATTAAGCCATTAGGGTTAGCCTAATAGTGAGAGTGGGGTGTGTTAAGGGCTTAATATGCTTTAATCTCGGGTTCAAATTTAAACAAACGCTTGTAATTAGTATTTGTGAGGTTTATGGCACATGGGTGCATACCCAAAAAAAAAAAAAAAAAAACTTTTGCAAGGAATGGCAAATCCACGTTAGACTCCTAAGAAAAGAATATTTAAAATATACTAATTTATAATTAAATTTTTGTCAACATACAAAATATGCATAATCTTCCGAAGTATATTTGATCTGACTGGTTTGATCAAATGATGCACACTTCTATTTAAAACATAAGATCATGGATCGCTTTCCACCCATGAGCTAACCCAATAGATTTTACATTTTAGTAGCGTTTTTTTTTTTTTTTGGGGTTAAATTATTACTTGGCTATGATCTTGGCTGCTCATCCCATAATAATAATAATAATAATAATAATAATAATAATATAAAATGTGGCCCAGATATGCATATGTTAGTTTACCAATTCTACCAAAATCTTAAGCCGTTAAAAAATGGGGCAACAATAGTTTTGTATTTCAATAGAATCGAGTACTTTTCATGCTTGAAGGTTCAATTCGTGTTTCACCTACCACTGGTGGTGATAGCATGGTGGTAAAGGAGATCTTACTTGGAGCCTTCGTTTCTAACAGGTCAGAGATTCAAGTCATGCATCATATAGATCTGCCGGTTTGACATCTATTTGTTGATAGACTATGTGAAGATCTGATATTTTAAATGTTGAACGCTCTAAGATATGATTTTTAATCATCTTGTTGGTGGTCAGAGCTGTTGCTTACCATTTACGTGTTGGATGCCTGGACCGGGGGGCATGAAGAGATCCCCCTTCTTTTATTTACCATTTGTCTGTTCCAACTCATGGCGAGGCATGCTCTCTACGTTTCCTAATGGTCACAGTCGGAAACAGAGATTACTCTTTTGAAGCAAACTTTTTTATCATAACCTTCTAAAAAGCGTCCTAAATTCGTACAAAAGCTGCAGACTTCAATTCTATGGTGTTTAAGTCTTTACCAAATTTAAATATACAACAATAGTATAACTAGTGATTTATCTTAATTGTGCAAGCAACAAAATGCACAAATAATGACAATGAAAAAGAACATGTGTGGTTATAAGTATATATCCTGATAATTTACATCTAATTTTATCGCAAGATGCATAGTTCAAATTCCTCTGTTTCAAGTTTAAAAAAAATTGTATATGATCACTTAAAACAAAATTGTAACTGAATCTAGAAACAAAAATTTAAGCAGATGATGCATTCTTAAATTCAAACATGGGTTGCCTTCTTAAGAGTCTAAAATGTGAAAATTTAAATCTACTAGTCAGATACTCATTTTAAACGAGTATTAATTAAGTTCTTATTCTATGGTAACTACTAACACATTTGATGAGACGGAGATAAATTTTTTGGTTTGAAATAAACCCGTTATGATTATTAAACTTTCATGTCATTGTACCTTTTTAATAAGGAGAAGACGATATGCTTATGTGGATGCAGATCTTTTCTTTTTCTTTTTCCATTTTTTCCATACCAAAAAAGAGGGCAATGGAAAAGGTAAAACCCGCTGTATTTTATTTTCGGGCAAAATCATGTTTGTCACTTTTTAGTATACGGCAACGTTACGGCTCTTTAAAGAGTGCAAGTTCTTAAATTGCTGCTGCAATTAACAGACCCTCACGTTTATACTACAAGAATATGTGCCTAATTACGCTTCTCAATAATTAAGCCCAATTACTACTCAATTTGAACATGAAAAGATACTTTATTTTATTTTTTCTTATAGTGTATTTGATAGAACAGTTTGAGTTGAAATTTTTAAGTTTGAGTTGGTTGACTTTTTAAAAACTAGTTACAATTTTTGTTGACTTTCAGAAAAAAACAAAAATTGAGATGAAAAATTTGGTTTTAAACTTGCAAGTCAAACGGAGGCTTAAAAATGCAGGTAATGGTCCTTCTTTTAGGCTTAGATATATATATATATATATATATATATATATATTATATAATACAGCATTAAAAAGGACAAAAACGATTTTAAGCTTTAAGCCTATGAACTCGGTATTCAAACTCATACCTTATATCACGCGTTGTGAGAACCTAAAGCTTAAATATGCCTAGATACTATTATAATGTAAGAACATAACATCTCGATTGAAATGTTAAAATTATTTTATTAATGATAAATTTTAATATTTACACAAAAAATATTCTTCAATGAAATATTATATTTGATATTAAAATTTTCATATCCTAAAACGTACTGATAAATTTACTATTAAACATAATTAATTTTAAATTTGACATTAAGATTTTATTAATTGGTGTCTTTTCTTTCTTTCTTTCTTTTTACTCAAAAGTATGAAAATTTGAATCCTATAATTTATAATGTAATCAAATGTCTAATCACCACTATGTCATAAGTACGATCACTTAGGAGGTGTCTTTTAACATCTCTTCATTTACAAATAATTCCCATTGCAAAATGATATTTGAATAAAGGGTCCGATTGGTTGGTTAGTTTGAGTTGAAATATTTTAGTTGTAATAGTAAATTTTTTTGAATTTTCAGAAAAAAAAAAAAAAAAAACTTTTTGGGAAAAAGACAAAAAAAGTACAGTTTGAGTTGAAATGAGATGATAAGATAAACGGACCCTAAGAAAAAGCATGGATCTACAAGGTCAATCAATCCCAATTCACAAATTCACTTATTAGCTTTTTCATCTAATAAATTTTGAGAAAGACAGTTATAAAACCCCTTTTATATATCATATCGGTAGAACTCATTTTATAGACCATTTAGTGTCTTTTAATGGCTGAGATGTTGCTTGTACATAATAATTATAATGAAAATTAGCTTATAGTATTATAGACAAAAATTTAAAAAAAAAATTCCAACACTTCCACCGAAACCCCTCACAACGACAACCTTCGACTGTCCGACGATGGCAAAATTGCCTCCCAGCGACCACCTTCAGGACCAGGGCCCCCACCATACGAAATTGCCAAACAATGAATCCCCCCCAACCTACGAAATCGAGCCCCTTCCCCGATGACCTTTGGGCCCTCACCGAACAACGAAATCCCGCCTCCTCACAAAGTTATTGGATGCCAATATCGCCCCCACCTGCAAAATCGCCAGACGACTGGCCAGCCTCCTCCCCGACCGCTTCCCCACATTCAAAATTGTCAGACGGCGAACCCCCCTCCCCCCTAGCCGATCCCCCCACCTATGAGATTGCCACACGGAGAAATTGCCCCCCACGTGACCTTCAAGCACCCACCGGCCCCCCAACAACTTTCCGCTATCGCCGGTGAGCTTCCAACCCCTGGTGGCCAAATTCAGACCCGCGTCAGCGGCCTCCTATTGTTTTTAATTTTTTTAATTTGAGAGTTATTTTTTTATTTGTTTTCTACGATAAATCAGGACTTATTTTTATTATTATACATCTTCAACATCTCATTCATTAGAAATTCCATTCATCTTAGATGAAGTTCTACCGATTTAGGATATATTAAAAAGGCTTGACCGCATATTCATCCATAAATTTTATTTACTTTTATTTATTTAAAACTAAAAAAAAAAAAAAAACACTTAATGATGATTGAAAAAAAGAGCATTATTAACCAAGCACAAATTTTGTTTATTTACCAAAAAGAAGATGCTCTAATATCATTCGACTTAACAAACATCAAAATAGAAGAGAAACTCAATCCACCTCATTGATGATGATCATCATCACCTGAACAAAAAACCTCTACATACACTTTCGGATGATCCTGCACGTCCGATGTATATATACACATATATACATCAGATTGGAAGAAGAAAATGCTGCAAATACCTTAGACCATCCTCAACAGTAACATACCTCCAATTCAACACACTTAATATTCCCACACTAACTTTCTCCACCCTAACCTTCCCGCCACCACCGCCAGCGCCGGCGACCCCGCCGTCCCACCACCCTCCAAACCCCATCTTCAAGTCCGCCACAATCCCACTCCCCGCCGCCCCGACGCAGCATCCTGGCGGCGGCAGCTCCGCCGAGAACCACCCCTCGGCGCCGGGGGCGAACGTCATCTTCCCATCGCAATCCATCATCGCGAACACCGCCCTCCACCCCTTCAACACCACGTTCCACGCCACCTTCACCTCCTCCGCTGCCGCCACCTCGGCGGCGGCGGCGGAGAGACCGAGCTCGCCGTCGACCGAAACGTCGAACTTGAAGACGCCGTTGGGGTCCGGGGAGAGCTCGTCGGCGGGCTTAGCTAGAGAGACGATGGTGTTGGAGCCGGTGGTTATGGTGAGGGTGAAGATGAGGTCGGAGAGGGAGAGACCGGGCTCCGACGGGGTGTGGCGGCGGCGGACGGCCGAGGTGTGCGCGACGGCGAAGAGGCGGCGGAAGGAGACGGAGGAGGGGAGAGAGAGGATGGAGGAGAGAGAAGGGAAGTGAGAGATGAAAATGGGCCTCCAGAGGTGGTCGGAGGACATGGAAACCGACCAAGATTTGCAGACACAGCAGGCCATGGCTAGGGTTTTCAGGTCAAGGTATTGCGAGACCAAAACAAGGACCTCCCATGGCGGCGAAGAACAAGAACAAGAAGAAGACGCCATAGCCATCGTTTTGGTGTGCTTGGAAGTTTTTTTTGTTTTTTATTTTTTTGAAGAAGAAGGCGGTAAATATGGGTTTAAAAAAGGGAAGAGGAAAAATAATAAATTTGGGGTTTCTATGGGGTGTGGAAATGTGGAGGGTGATTACGGTGGGGTTCAGAGAAGGAGATGACACCTGTCAACCGAGAGGATTCTGCATGAAAGGGATTTGCCACGTAAGAGTACACAAGGCTAGTGTATGGAGTTTGATCGGAGTACACGTGCCGGTGTGGGATATGCTAGAGTGTTATTGGTGGGAGCATCCTCAAACAAGCAGAGTTCACCCTGTGAAAAAAACGTGTTCGGTTGGTTAGTTTGAGTTAAAATATTTTAATTGTAATAGTAAATTTTTTTAAATTTTTAAAAAAGATACAAAATCTTTTGAGAAAAAGACAAAAAAAGTATAATTTAAGTTGGATTGAGATGATAATGCAAACAAAGCCACAGAGAGAGAATAGTTAGGGATAATAATGTAAATTTTCCTAATGTTTTGTTTGGAGTTGGAATATAATTCTAATAAAACTGTATTTTTTTATCTTAGTTTTTATCTTTTATGAAAAATCAATAAAAATTATAATTAGTTTTTCAAAAGTCAACTAACTCCAATTTAAAAATTTTATCTACAACTAACTTACTAAATGGAGGTTAAATATTGATGAATAAACTTGTAAAAAAGGAAGAGAAAAGAAAACCATAAATTAACATTTACATTAATCGAAATGGCACAAAAACACCTTATTTATATCACTATAGTTTTCCTTCTATTTTAGTGATTATAATTTTTTTTTTAATTTGAGAAAAGGGTGATAATAATCTGTATATATTGAATCCTTTTTGAAATTCAAATTCTAATACATCACATCTCAATTGAACTTCTCTTCGATGCAAATTGGACAAAAGAAATTTTTAACTACTTTTGTGTGTCGCTTTGACTTTGGTTGGAAAGATAGGCATGTTTGGATTCATGGGTCAATTAACAAAAAGAGTCAAACAATTTCTTAAAAGTTATTCAAATATTTTTATTAACAAAAATGACTTCGAAACGATCGTAATTGTTTCTATATTAAAATGAAAGAAGGTTATTTTATTAATTCTAATTTTTGAGGTTGTTATTTTAGCAGATATTGAATGATTTTCGTCATGGTCGCCTTCAGGAAGTTGAGAAGATTCTGGAGAACAGGTGACAACTGGCTGGTAGAATCCAACACTGCTAGAAACTACTCTTGTGAAGACAACATTATTAACCATAAAAATTGTCGTAGCTAATAATTGTATGCAGACATGTTTGTAGCATTTAAAACTACGTCGTTGCAAACAAAATACGACATTGTCAGGACGTCACTAATCAAAGTCGTCACTACTTATTATCTACGGTACTAATTCCCTCGTATCACTACGGTAAGCAAAATGGCACAAAAACACCTAATTCATATAGCTACAATTTTCCTTCTATATTAGGGATTATAATTTTTTTTTATTTGAGGAAATAGTGACAATAATTTATAAATATTGAACTCTTTTTGAAATTCAAATTCTATGCCTTATAATAAAATAACGTGTAAAAAGATTACTAGACTTTATATAACTACATCTTAATGGAACTTCTCGTTAGCTTAAAACATTGTTACAGTTGAGTGTTTGGCAATTTGTAGACAAGTTTTGTTTGTGGTGGGGAGAGGACTACAAGTTCAGGTTATCAAAAGTGACTCCATTTACTCAGTTAAAAAAAAAAATATGTGACGGATATTTGTTAGTTGTCGTTGGTTTTTCTTGTTAGTGATATTATTTTGTTTTTATATAGAATAGGTGGTGGTATGTTCTTTAGTCTAAAAATATGGCAGTTCACGCACTAGTTCGTAATTTGTTTTTTTGAGTTTGTTTGGCATTTAATTTCATTTTAAACTAAATTGTATTTTTTCATTATGGTTTTTGTCTTTTTCTGAAAATTTTTTTATTTTTTCTAAAAAGTCAACAAAAATTACTATTGAAACTTAAAAATCTTAAACTAAACTCATTCACCAAACACCCTTTCTTATGATCAATCTTGGTTAGCGAAACATTCAAGCGCATTCACACTATTTTATAAAAATTCAACACAAATCTAAACTTGTATTTTCTTCTTTTACCAATTCATAGTACACTCATTTTCTATCTTTACACTCTTCAAATATTACTTTAATAAAAACTATCAGACATATATTACATTTGAATACATGATTCGAATTATAAATTTGAATACAAACATTCAATTTGAATGAATATGCAAATGATCACTAAACACCCCAAACCCAAACATTAAAACGAGTGCATGGGTCTAATGACCAGAGACTTAGGAGGTGTTTGGAACATATTCTTTAGTTTTGAAAATATTTTGATTATAACTGAGTGAATGTTTGAAGTTATGCGTTTAGTTGAAAATAAACTATGATAGTTAAACAATGTAAAAATTTGAAACATATTTAGGAAAAAAAAAAAAAAAAAGCAACATAGATATTGTTTTGTCCCACTTGTTATTTTATACAATAAAAAAAAAAAAAAACAGTTTGACTTGTTTTTGAAATTAAAAACAAAAGATATATCGAAAAGTATGAATAATGAAATTAGTTTATTTTGATAAAAGACAAAAAAAAAAAAAAAAGGACAAATTACACTTTCCCCTGAACTTTAGTTATTATCACAAAATATTCCCTAAACTTTAATTTGTAACATTATTTCCTATTGAACTTTGAAAAAGTTTACAAATTTTCCCCTCAATTAAGTTTTTGATTTAAAAAAAAAGCACATTATACTCATTGGAAGAATGAGTCAGGGGTATTAAGTATAAAGCTATGAAATGACATACATTAGTAGCATTTCAAGCACCCATTACCCTTATTAAGTGTGAAATCACAAAATTATCTATAAAAGTTTACTCTTAACTATGGGGAAAATGAAAATCAACTCTCGATATTTACTCTTTTAACTCAATTATAAGCATTTCTCATTTAATATTCGCAAATCATGCTTTCATGTGTGTTTTTTAGTCAAAAATTTAATTGAGCAAAGGAAATTGGTAAACTTTTCTAAAATTCAGGAGAAAAGAATGTTATAAATTGAAGTTCATGATTTTATTTTATGACAAGACCTAAAATTCGTGAGAGAAAAGTGTAATTTATTCAAATATATATATATATATTTTAAAAAACTCCAATTGAAATAGATGCTTAAAAGCACTTACTTAAAGAAAACTATAACTAACTTTCCTCTTTCTCTCTCTAACGCTTGCATATTAGGGTTTCATTTCTCTTTTTTGGGCCCGGATTCTAGTAGCGGCCTTTGGCCTATTTCTGGTTTCTCGACCCTAGA
Organism: Ficus microcarpa; assembly: GCA_025413485.1. Classification (NCBI taxonomy): domain Eukaryota; kingdom Viridiplantae; phylum Streptophyta; class Magnoliopsida; order Rosales; family Moraceae; genus Ficus; species Ficus microcarpa. The sequence goes on along the minus strand of CM046387.1, from coordinate 22,736,268 downwards.
GATAAAGGTGGGTATCATATGATTAGTGTCTTGGTAGATGCATGTCCATGGCAGGAGGATAGGCTTAATGGGAAGAAGCAATGTAGGAATGAGATAGTTGGTGGTCGTGTGTGGTCGTCACGTACCAATGAGGTCCTGTAGCAGCTCAACTTTGACAACCTAGTTTTTTTTCAACGAAGTAGTTTGTTCTATCCGCAATGACTATTTCTATGTAATTGATTTTTTTGTTTTACAGTTTGTGAGTTTGTGTGTAATAATGACGATGTACTTATCATCTTTTCTTTGGATGTTTTATTTTTATTTGATATTTTTAATAACGGATGTGGTTACTTCACCTTCTAACTTGGTTATTTATCTGGCAGATTTAAGTCTTGACAGTGTTTTGGTCGCGTTATAATTATTTCTATGCGGAGTTAGTAGTGACCCTTGTGCTATTGAGTCTTGGCCCTCGATTGATCGAGAAATTCTATCGAATGTAAGGATTTTGTCAAAAAGAGCCTTATATATGCTCAATTTCAGTATGCTAAGGTATATACTCGATATCAGGCTTCAAGCATACGTCTTTTCCTTTGAGCATCAATAGATGTTATCCGTGGATCCGCTCTTATTTAATGGTTTTGTTTCATGTAATATGAAGTTTGTTATATTTGGTGTTTTTTTTTTTTTATCTCTTTAGTGAGAGTTTTGAATTTCAAAAAAAAAAAAAAAAAAGCACCTACTTAATTCTAAACAACTTAAAAATGACTTATAGAAAGAGCTGCCCAAATAACGAGCATTCCAAATCAGAAACGACCATCAAACAGGCATACGCTAATATATATATATATATATATATATGCTTTTATACGACAATAAAATTTTGAAAGGATAATAGATTAATAGCATATACAAAAGCGAAGAGCCAACGCTCTCTTCCGCCTCCAGCTCCTCGCCTTGCCTCTGGTTTCAGGTTTTCTTATTCTCACACTTGCTGCTAAATGTCCAAAGTACCTTATATATGTATAAATATTTGTGTGTATATATATAAACTTCAAAGTCCGTGATTGCGTTTTATAATAGCAAATCGGAATCTCTCTCGTCTATCTCAGTGACAAAGTGATGGCAACGCTGTTATCTGCAACAGCCACCACCAAACTAAGCCTGAAGCTGCCCTCCAATGGCTTCCAACAACAAAACCCACCAACAATTTCTCCTTTTTTCTCAGGTAACTCCGCTAACCCACCTCCATTTTCCTTTACTTTTTCTAGCTTAGGACCAAAACCACCCCACTTAAACCCTCGTTTTCTTTTCGTATATATGTCAGGATTTAGTGTTGACAACAACAAAAAGGTTTTAGTTGTTAGTTGTGCTGTAAAGAACCAGTCTCAAATCCAAACAAACGAGAAAAACAATGACAAGAGAGTAACAAGGAAGAAGAGCCGAGTTTTGAGTGAGGGAAGAGATGAGGATGAGAATTATGCACCCATTTGTCCTGGTTGTGGGGTTTTTATGCAAGATAAGGACCCGAATCTTCCCGGATATTTTAAAAAAAGGGCGGTGATGATATCGGAATTCAAAGATGGTGTGGAGGATTTTGTGGATGAGATTGAAGTGTTTGACGAAGAGGACGAGGAAGAGGAGGAGGAGGAGGAGGGGTTTTCGGATGGAATCAAGGATAAGTTTGAAGAGAGTGATGCGGAAGAAGGTGAATTGGGAAGTGGGGATGAGTTTGATTGGGATTCTGATGAATGGGAAGCTAAGTTGATGGAAGAGGAGGAGAATGATTTGGACTTGGATGGGTTTTCTCCAGCGGGGGTCGGTTATGGTAATATAACCGAGGAGGTGCTAGAGAGGGCGAAGAAGAAGAAGGTGTCGAAAGCAGAGAAGAAGAGGATGGCTAGGGAGGCTCAGAAGGAGAGAGAAGAGGTCACGGTGTGTGCTAGGTGCCATTCCTTGAGGAATTACGGGCAGGTGAAGAACCAAGCAGCCGAGAACTTGATTCCTGATTTCGATTTCGATAGGCTGATTTCTACCCGGCTGGTGAAACCGTCTGGGAATTCTAGTTCTACGGTTGTAGTTATGGTGGTTGATTGTGTTGATTTTGATGGTTCGTTCCCAAAGCGAGCAGCTAAGTCGTTGTTCAAGGCATTAGAAGGGAACAAAGATGATCTGAAGCTTAGCAAGAGGCTTCCGAAGCTTGTTCTTGTTGCAACAAAGGTTGATTTATTGCCATCACAGATTTCTCCTACTAGGTTAGATAGATGGGTAAGACACCGTGCTCGGGCTGCCGGTGCGCCTAAACTAAGTGGGGTTTATTTAGTCAGTTCTCGAAAGGATTTAGGTGTGAAGAATTTGCTTTCCTTCATCAATGAGTTGGCTGGGCCTCGAGGAAATGTGTGGGTCATTGGGGCTCAAAATGCAGGCAAATCTACACTTATAAATGCACTTGCGAAGAAAGAAAGAGCAAAAGTTACGAAGCTCACAGAAGCTCCTGTTCCAGGGACAACTCTAGGAATCTTGAGAGTAGGAGGGATTTTGTCTGCCAAGGCAAAGTTGTTTGATACTCCGGGACTTCTACATCCATATTTAGTGTCTATGAGGTTGAACAGGGAGGAACAAAAAATGGTCGAAATACGGAAGGAGCTACGACCTCGGACTTACAGAATGAAAGTAAGTATATCAATGCCATCCTATTGTTTATATCTGTACCGAATTTTTGAAATTAGCATGGCCCATCTTAGTGAGGACTACTGGTTAAAAATTGTAATATTTTATCTATCAAAGTATTTGATTGGTGTGCGATATTTCCATGATGTTATTTATTAAGTACAAAGAAGGGTATGGATTAGTTATAAAACCAGCCCAAAGTTTTTGCATCCTAGATGCATACAAAGTAAACGGACTTTATTTGTCTCTGATTCAAATTTCAGATGTTTGCTTGTATTTTGAACCCGTTTTTGCCAGTTGGGTCTCGATCTTACATTGTGCTGATAAGTAATTGTGCTCGTTTTGTAAGTTGTTTATTTATGAGCTCAACTGGCTGACAAAGTTTCTAAATGTGGTAGTATTAGTCCTTGATCTGAACTTATGTGAAAAATAGTCATTTTCAATCTAGCTGAAACAGGAAGAATGCAGAACGAAGATGTATCGAAAAAGATGTAAGAGGTTTTCAGTAAAAATTTGGTCTTACTCATTAATCAATACAATATGCGAAGCTGGATGGTTATGTTTTAATCCATAACAAAGAGGTTATTTGTTTTCTATATCAAATCCCATACAAAAAATTAAATGTATTCGTTAGCTGTTATTGTTGCTAAAACTAGTCGTAAAAGGTACTCTACAACTGTAAATCGAATAATTTCAGCTTGTATGATATCTGCAGCCAGGGCAGGTCATTCATGTTGGTGGTTTAATGAGACTGGACCTCCTTGAAGCGTCTGTTGAAACAATTTATGTTACTGTTTGGGTCTCGCCAAATATTTCTCTACACATGGGGAAGATTGAAAATGCCGAAGAAACTTGGACGAAACATGTTGGGATTAGGTTGCAGGTGAATTTGATTCCCCCGTTGCTGCATCTTTAAGTTGCATGTCAAATCTCGTTTATTAACCATTATTGAGGTTTTTTATTTTCAGAAAGCTTAGAACAAAAATGCATTTGTTCTTTGATCTCTCTTCGCAGGCATATAGAACTTTCTTTTGCAATGAGACTCTTAGGAAAACTAGTAGATATTGATAGAACAATCTTCTGTTTAGTGTTGCATATAGTGGTTTAAATCCGGCGTTTCTCTTAATGTTCTTCATCTGTTTACTTGTTATGATTGCAGCCTCCCATTGGCGTTGAGCGGGCTTCTGAAATCGGCCAATGGGAAGACAAAGAAGTCAAAGTGTCTGGAACAAGTTGGGAAATAAACAGCATGGACATTGCAGCAGCCGGTTTAGGCTGGTTTGCTCTAGGGCTCAAAGGAGAAGCGACATTGAGATTGTGGACATTCGACGGCATTGAAATAACTCAGCGAGAACCTTTGGTTCTTGACCGAGCTCGTTCCCTCGAGAGGCCCGGTTTCTGGCTGCCCAAGGCCATTTCTGATGCCATTGGCAATCAAACTAAGCTCGAAGCTCGAATGAAAAAGCTCCAAGAGGTAGACACAGAATCTCTCTATGAAGTTTCCACTTGAATATGAACTTTATATGTGAAACAAATGCAATTTTGATACAAACAAAACAGGCTTTTCTTTTGAGGGAAAGAAGAGTAGAAAAATATATTTTTTCCAAGTAAACTTGAACATCATGGTTCAGTTATATTTTGAAGACAGATTCTACTGTGGGACCTACTGTAAAGTCAGATAAGGCCATTAATTGGACCGTATATTTAAATCAAACGGTACATATTAGGTGAGGTTGGATATTATGGCAAGATTTCTTGGACTACATCGTCATACCTACTTTATATACGTTGTCAGACAAGATAGTGGAATTCTCCGTATTGTTGGTAATTCCTTAATAGTAAGTGCATATTTGTATCATAAATTATATTTGAATGTTTGTTCAAATTGGACATTTGCATTTAAACGAAGAATTTGAATTATGTACATAAATTAATTATGTGTTCGGATAATTTTTATTAAGGGTAATATTCAAGTAGTGCAGAGGTAGAAAAATAAGTGGTACGGATTCATGAAAAAGAAAATTTGGATTTGGATTTGAACTGTATTGTCATGAAATAGTGAAACATTTGGATAATTTCACTCCAGTAGTTGGCATATCAAACAGGTAAAACATTGGAGTCTAATTAATAATACCTAAAAAAAAAAAAGGAAGTAAAAGAGAATAAAAACACATCCCAATCAAACCGAGGGGTTATAATCTTCATCTTCAGCTTCATCTGATTTAAGCTTTTGAGGATTTGATGTTTTATCTCCCATAACATCATACCAACATTCTCCAATTTCTCTTACACTTTCTTCAACGAAAAATTCGACCCCAAAAAACAGGAAAGAGGCTAAAATCACATAAGCAACGTACTTAAGCATTTCTTGACGTTCACTCACTGACAGTGCTAGCATCGCAGCGTCATACGACATGCTCCCACTTATAAAAGCCAGCACCAAAAGTGAAATCCCGTAAATTCCCGACGCAATATTCTTTTCTAGGTCACTCATCTTTTATCTGCAAGAAAATAATTACATAAAATAAATGCAAAAAAAGTCTCTCCCCGTGCAAAAAAACGGACCAACACATATGTAACATTAAGATTAATATATAGTGCGAAAATACGGTCCAACACATATGTAACATCAATATTATTTTCGGTCCAACACATATGTAACATCAAGATTAATATATAGTGTGAAAATACAGTCCAACACATATGTAACATCAAGATTAATATATATTACATGTAAAATTATGTAACGTCACACGTTGCGGAAAAAAGAAAAAGCTAAATCTGCCTATGTGTTGAGTGTTTTTATTTTCATATTTCAGGTTGTATGAGAAAAAAAGGTTGATCAAATGGCAAAACAAATAAAGCAGAAAACCAAAATAAACTAAACATGAATTGGAAACTGAAAATATGAATTTGCTTTCATATCGTAATAAAGAAAAAAAAAATTATCTTTTAACTGGAAAAATAAAATAACTAGTTCTAATCTTAGGTAATTGAATCATGGAAGCACAAACCTGAAGTACTCTTAAGCAATTGAATGAGAATAGCTTGCTCAGATTACGTATATCCGGCTAGCTATATATAAATTACATACATACATATTTTTTTTTATATAAAACTGGCAATTATATGTTATAATTGTTTAAATTATCTTCGGGGTTTTTTTTAAGATAAAATACTAACAAATCATACATTAGTTTTTTGAATTTCATACGATAATTTTTTTTTTTGAATTTCGTACATTAATTATTTAATTGTACTGAGGTGCGCTAATCTAATTTTGTGGGGAGGGGGGTTTTTTGGGAATTATTGACTTTTAAGGGGCTAGGGTTTTTGGTTCTGGTTTTATTTTATTTTATTTTATTTTATTTATTTTTTACCTGATAAATATTACCCGGGATTTACATGTTAAATAACAGATTTATCTTTAAATATTGAATTTACTTGATACATAGAAAATCTAGATGTCACTTAAAGTAATAATTATGAAATTTATCTAATAAATAACTGATAAATGTTATAATAACGGATATACATGGAGTTGGCATTTAGCAATGTATTATTCTAGAAATCATCCAAATAGCAAAAAATTATTAGGATAAAGAATGATGATTAAGAATTTAGGATGGACCAATCTATCAAATATTTATTAGATGAATGTATTATATAAACAAGTATGATAATGAGATACATCTGGTATGTTGATTTCTCTTTATAAATTCACTCTAAAATCTATCAGATTTCGTGTCAAAAATAATCTTTTAGATTGAAAAATTACCTTGTGAAAAAAAAAAAAAGAAGCATAAAAACAATTTCACTAAATAATTCCCAAAGACAAACCAAAATATCTACATTACGAACTAATTAATATATATATATATATATAATGAAATAATTTTTAATAGGACTTGACTTCAACATAGAGTTGGAATTCTCTCGTCTCAAATTAATAGGAATCTAAAGTAGTCAAACAAGATCTAAATAACTCTGAGCTAATAATTTCTTCCTCTGATTGGTCCATTCTCGAATCTTCCTCTGGACTAGCATGTACCCAAAAATACCGGCAAAGAGAAACGACACCGTAGCCAAGCTTAGCATAACTGCAATAACTGCCTGTCCGGGTGTTTGTACGGATCTACGACTCAAAACTTCCAAAACGACACTCAATATCTGGTCACTACAAATCCAACTTAATGCTGTGTACGTTATGAACACAAGGAGAGGAGTTTCTATCTCATTTACACGATCTGAATGCAAGTTTTCACCCACCACTTTATCATCCATAATGCGTTTTATATCTATATATATATATATATATATATAATGAAAGGAAAAAAGAAGGTAGAGTGAGATTGATTTATGGGAAAAGAAAAAAAAGAAAAAAAAAAAGAAAAAGATCGATAATTCTACAGTAGGGTATGAAAACGTAAAGCCTTACTGTTGAATCTGTATTAGAGCTTGTGTGTAATTTAAAAAAAAAAATTAAATTAAATGTGATCATATACAATGTTTAAAAACATGTATTATAAAGCTCCAAGGTATAATAACAATTAGAACACGTAAATATCTAAGAAATTGAGTAGTTGAAAAGAAAAAAGAACAAAATACCTGATAATTATCTCTGAAATTAATCTCAACGAATGAATGTCAATTCTATGATTGATGCGTATGCTGTATATTTATATAGGCGTCAAGGTATATGTATCGTAGACCAAGTTGGATTCGCATTAGTTATTTTAAATGCAAATTAAATTAATTATTATATATATATATATATATCTCGTATATAACAAGTGTTTCTTTAGCCTACAACACCCCCCCCCCCCCAAAAAAAAAAAAAAAAAAAAACCAACACAAACACTTCGGATTGTAAATAGCTTGGATAGAATGGATTTACGTGTTCATCATCTTAATGAATTTTTTTTTTTTTTTTATATAAAAAACAAAACTGTTTTTAATGTGCAAGTGTGAGGGGGAAAAAAAAAGCAATTTGAGTCTCGATAATACTTCTTTAGTATGACACTTGTGATTGAACTAGAGGTTAGAGCACTGTGAAAAGCACAAGGCTTAAATTAAAAGGAGAAAGAGCTGACTAACAAAATTTTTTTCGTGAAATTTAAAGAAGTAAACAACAGATCGATTTTAGGTGGAAAAAAAAAAAAACTTTATGTATTTATAAAGCAGTAAATGAAGGATTTATCTAGTAAAAAAAATAATTTTAAACTAAATTGTACTTTTTTCATCATGATTTTTTTTTTTTTCTGAAAAAGTTTTTTGTCTTTTCTGAAAAAGTTTATTGTCTTTTTTAAAAAATTACTATTGAAACTTAAAAATCTTAAACTAAACTTATTCACCAAACACCCCCTTACTCTTTATAGATAGTTTTCTATTATAATTTTTGAATTATTTTCGGGGTTTTTTTAAAGGTAAAATACTAACAAATCATACATTAGTTTTTTGAATTTCATACGATAATTTTTTTTTTTTGAATTTCGTACATCAATTATTTAATTGTACTGAGGTGCGCTAATCTAATTTTGTGGGCAGGGGGGTTTTTGGGAATTATTGACTTTTAAGGGGCTGGGGTTTTTGGTTTGGTTTGGTTTTGTTTTGTTTTGTTTTTTAACCTGATAAATATAACCCGGGATTTACATGTTAAATTACAGATTTATATTTAAATATTGAATTTACTTGATACATAGAAAATCTAGATGTCACTTAAATAAAAGCTTTCTGTAATAAAATTTATCTAATAAATAACTGATAAATGTTATAATATCTGATATACATGGAGTTGGCATTTAGCAATATATTAGTTTAGAAATCATCCAAATAACATAAAATTATCAGGAGAAAGAATGATGATTAAGAATTTAGGATGGACCAATCTATCAAATATTTATTAGATGAATATATTATATAAACAAATGTGATGATGAGATATTCACTCTAAAATCTATCAGATTGCATGTCAAACAAAAAAATCTTTCAGATTGAAAATTTATCTTGTGAAAAAAAATAAGCACAAAAAAAATTTCACTAAATAATTCCCAAAGGCAAGCCAAAGTATCTACATTACAAACTAATTAATATATATAAAATAAAATAATTTCTAATAAGACCTAACTTCACTATAGAATTCGAATTCTCTCATTTCAAATTAATAGGAATCTAAAGTAGTAAAACAAGATCTAAATAACTCCGAGCTAATAATTTCTTCCTCTGATTGGTCCATTCTCGAATCTTCGTCTAGAGTAGCATGAACGCAAAAATCTACACTACAACCTCATATTTTTCAAATGGAGAAAGAGGCAAATAGGATTTTTAAAAAGAGTAATAGTAAATTATAGTAGAGTAATTAGCCCAATAGTCCCAGAACTATTTAAGAGTTGACACTTTGATATCTGTTTTTTCCCTTTTTTTTTTTTTTTTTACCGTGCTGACTCTAAACTCTTTAAAAAGGTGATAATTTGGTCATTTTCGTCTGGTTTCGTTAAAAAACTCACAGAATGATAATGTGAGAAGAACGTTTTGTGTTTTTTTGAAGGAAAATACCCTTAAAAAGACGAAAATACCATTATTTGTATTAAAAAAATAAAAAGAAGAGAGACATTTCTCTCTACCTTCCTCTCCCTCCCCCCACCCCCACCCCCAGATCGGACGCCGACGCCGATGCCGATGCCGATGCCAGAGCTAGAGGCGAAGGCCATCTCCCTCCCCCTCTCTCTCCCTCATTCCCTCTCGCCCCTTAACGCAATCCCCCTCGCCCTAGCGCTATTTGGGTTTTGCCCCCACCCCCTTCAACACTGTGATTTTGCCCTCCCCCCCCCGGTGCAACGGAGAAGAAGGTGGAGGGAGACGACAGGCCAAAACTCAGATCGCGTCGTCTCTCTCCCTCCCTCCACCTTTTTCTCCGTCACGCAAGGGGGTCCGAAACCTAGATCGCAGCCGCCGGGGGGGGGGGGGGAGGGTGGCTGTATAATATCTAGATTTTCGATATTACTGTTTCCTTTCAAAGGAATTTAATGTATATCATAGTGGTATTTATGAAAAAGCTCGGTTAAGAGTTTTCCTTATATTTTGTGAGTTCTTATGGTTTTATAAGACTCAAAATTGATTGCTTAGACTAGCAAACAACCTTTTAAGCCAAAAAGGACGAAAAATTTCATGATTTCATGTTGGTCAAAGTTTGACCGAAAAAGTCAAAACTGACAAGAAAGTCAAAGGTTGACCAAGAATGGTCAAAGGATTGACTATGCAATATTATAATGAGCAGTATGGAAAATATACTGCGAAAACCGTCTTTACGGTTGAAATAGCATGAATAGGCTTTAACATCACCTTAGAAAATCAAGCACACCAAGTAGGAATCAAGGGTAAAAAGGGCTCGGAAAAATAAGAAAAATTTTATACTGTCCATTTTTACACATATAAATTTTGCACTGTAGTACAGTATAAAAATACTGTGTATAAGTGAACACAGTATTGAAAATATCTGTGTAGCTCAAAAATGGACTGCATATTGAAGAAAAGAGCCAAACAAGTCCTAATGAGGATGACATCACCTTATCCTCTAATTATGACATCATAAATAATTAATTAAGGATGGAAAGAATTCTTAGCTTGCTCTCCAAGGTGATGGCCGGCCACCTATGCACCATTTTGTGCAATTTTTTCATTCTTGAAGGACTTTTTAGCAAATTTGAAAAGTTTCCTCACCACTATAAATAGGTGTGAGGTGTTGGCATTTTTGTTCTCAAAAATTGAGAAATCTAGCTAAACTTTGGCAAATTTTTCTCTCAAAAACTGAGTGTGAGGAAGAGAAGAGAGAAGAAAGAAAAACAAAAATTTCAAAGGGGAAAAATATAGGGAGTGTTCGGATTTCAATTAGGAAACCAAGAAAAAGTTTGAAAATTTTTGAAACCCATTTTGGCCAAGTGGCTGGTTGTGGGAGAAGCAAGAAAGGGGGAGAGAAACGTGAAGAGGGATAGTGTGGAGGGTGTCCGGATTGGCTAGGATCCAACCTCAAGTGACCAAAAATTTTTGTTAATCTTTGGAGGGTGGGAACCGGATTGGAAGGAGACCAAAGGGGGGGAGAGAATTTTGGACCCCAAACCCTAATCTAGCCTAGCCTTGATCAAGGTAACTTCTCCATAACCCTAACCTCTCCAATTAAGTTTCAATTTGAAATTTATATGTATTTCAAGTTGAGAATTGTAAGAGCATAAGCTCAAGTTATTTCATTACTCTAGATTAGGTTTAGTATGGTGCTTGATTAGGTATTAAGGGTGGTTTGGTTTATTAGCTTTGATTTGTTATGCGTATGCTTGTTTTAATCTTAGGGTCGCATGCTAGATATTTGATATGTTGTATGTCCCCTAATTAAGTTCAAGCATGTTTTAGAATGGTATGTTAGGTTGCTAGACTAAGGTTTGGATGAATGGATTGATTTGAATGCAACCTAGAACCATGCAAACCCTAGGTTAGGGCAAATTGGGAAATGGTTTGCATGGACGCAATTGGGTCGTATGAATGCTGAATCGGGACGTTAGAAAATGCTGCATGATTGCTATCTAGGCTCCCGCATGTTCGGTTGAGTTAGATTTCGCGAAATAGGACGTAAAATGAAACTAAGAACAAAACTGCCAGCTCGGATGCAAACTAGCCAGTTTTCTGGGAAGTGGAATTTGAGGCATTTAGAGGTCGAATTGGGAAAAACGTAAAACATAAAAATTGTAGAGAAGGGCTTTTGCTAGGGGGCAACGTAAACAGTTTTTCAAAATAAGACTCCAATAGCCTCCGTTTTTACAAAAACCCGAGCCTGACCGTGCCTAGGATTTACACATGGCTAGGTGAGTTCAAACGGAAATAAGAGCAAGCTAAAGTTCGAGCTGGGTTTTTCTCAAAACAAGAAAGTTTTAGGATTTTTCGAGAGCTAAAACTTTCGTGAAAACAACTTTTTCAAATTCGATTTAGATTTTTAAACAGAAACTGATTTCTAAAAACTGTGCAGGAAACAGTAAAATCCTGCACAGGAATTTCTAAAAACATTTCAGAAAAACTGTATTTTCACTGAAACTTAACATTTTGACTGTAAAAACTGTTCCAATGGCAGTTTTCAGCCCTTAAAAATTTTTATAAAACCCCACTTCCAGAGCCACGAATTTTATAAAATGGTTTAAAGGATTTCGGATTTAAAACAATCAATTTTTCCAAAGTAATGGAAAATGAGATTTTTAAGTCAAAGTATAGCAAAGCGAAGATAACGGATGGTAACCAGGAGGGATACCCGAGTTACCGGGCCAAGCCCAAAGCCCAAGGTTGACCTATAGAGGGTTGACCATAATTGACCAAGTTTGACCATAGTTGACCAAGTTTGACTTAGGTTGACTACCTTAAGGGTTACCCAATATAACTCTATAGGATACCAAGATTTGGAAATATGCTAAGACTTAGGGTTATTGATAATAACCCAATGGATCATAGACCAAGTATAAATAAGACTTAAGCCCAAGAATAAGGAGATAACCTAATAAGTCATAACCCATGTTTAGTTAGTCTTGAACCATAAGGTTACTTGTTGTAACCAAGTAAGACATCTTGTTTAAAGGGGACATATAACTGAGGTCATGCATGAATGTTGGTTAGGTCACCAACATATATTGATTATGAATTCTTACACTATGTCCATGGAATAACAAGAGATAGCCTGTTGTTGCGTTCGAGCTTGGAGCAGCACCCGACAGGACATAGCAGACAAGGTAAGTACAACTCCGCCTGCAGCATAGGCTTTGTTGTGGTACTTGCCAAAGTATGTTAGATGTATGCTAGGGATGTATGCCATGTTATATGCTATTTTGTTGCCATGTTGTTTTTATGTTGTATGTTAAGTTATGATGTATGATAAGCTAAGTTCATGATGTATGTTATGACATAGTATGTTATGATTGAGACATGAATTATGTAAGAGTGACATCACGAAGCGTGTTCACTAAACTATATGATGAGAATAAAGATCAAGAATGACAAGATGAAAAGAAAGTGAGATGGCAAGCAAGTTGCCTGTGTCGTATCGACCCGCTCGTAGGTCGAGTTGGACTATGGTTTGAGTTGGAAATGGATTGGCCGTCCCAACCACTCCATAGTTGCGCGCCTGGTACGTACACTCAAGTAAGGGACCCATAAGTAAGATAAGCTATGAAAGTAAGATAAGAATGAATAAGAAAAGCATAATACAAGCATAAACGGATCATGCATATATTATGCGATGCTATGTTAAGTGATGAAATGAGATGTTATGTTATGATGAGTTAAGTTATGATACAATGTGATATGCTATGATGAGGTAAGGCAAGATGTGTAAGATAGTCTATGGTTGTTTACGTCGCGGTATAGTTAGTTGTACTTGCTGAGCGAAAGCTCATTGTCTTACGTCTATGCTGTAGGTAAGTAACCTGCTAGCAATTGTTGATACAAGATGGAGGAGCGTGGCAGGGCGAACTGTGAAATGTGGGAAATAAAGCCGCTACGCGTTTTGTCTTCTTACATATTTATTTCATGTTCGAATATCTTTATTTAAGATATGTTTATACGTTTACACGCTTATATGCCTCGTATAATAAAAAAGAAAAATTTCCGCTGTTTTCATTAATAAGTAAGTATGATTCGTATACGATACGTTAATTATGTATGTATGGTAACGGCCTGTGCTAGGCGGGTCGTTACAGAAATTGTAGCGCCAGAGGGGGTGGGGGCAAAACCCAGATCGTACTGGGCTAAAGTGGATCACGCGGGGGAGAGAAGGGGAAGGAGGGAGGGAGGGAGACAGCCTTCAGCTTTGGCGTCGGCATCCGATCTTTAAGGGGGGGTGGGAGGGATGGAGGGGAGGGGAGAGAGAGAGAGGTCTCTCATTTTTTTTAAAAATATAAATACAATTAAGGATATTTTTGTCTTTTTAGGGGTATTTTTCTTCAAAAAGCACAGAACGTGCTTCTCACGTGACCATTCCGTGAGTTTTTTTTAATAGAACTAGATAAAAAGGACCATCAACTTTTTAGAAAGTTTAGGGCCAATATGACTAAAAAAAAAAAAAAATGAACAGGGACTAAAGTGTTACTTTTAAAGTGTTCAGAGACCATTGAGGCCAATTACTCATTATAATATAAAATTTTAAACATAGTAATAAATTGTTTAATCAGATTTATGATCACATAATACCAAAAAAACCTCTAATCCCTTATCCTCCTCCTCCTACTCTCTCTTTCTCTTTCAAACCTAAAAATGTACATATAAATCTGTTATTAAATTAACTGTAAATCTTCTATTTATTTTAATAAAACCCAAGGATTTACTAAAAAAATCTAAGGATTTATCCGTAAATATATGTTATAATTTATCATCTTTTAAAAAAACTACTAAAAACTTTAAAAATATATAAAATATTATATACAATAATTTCCTTTTTTTCAAAACCTGCCATTTACTTCAAATTTTTCTAAAAACAACTTATAAGCTACAATTTCCGTATTAATTAAAAAAAAAAAGGGATTTTTACATGGCAGAAAATAAAAGTAAAGGGAACTCTTTACTTTTAAGGATTTCTTAAAAGTAGATCAGTGGGTTGTTGTTTTATAGTTTTAAAATATTAGTCTACTTAGATCTCAACTTCAAATTACATGAAAATTACCACTAAACTAAACGGGAAACCACTTAAATTAATATTTTTTCAAACATCAAACTTTCGTTTAGATTTAGTCATATTTACATATTGCTTGACCGTGGTATATGATTTTTAATTTTCTTCCAAAACATGTATCTATGTATATCTTGAATTTGTTCAATAAAATATATATATATATATATATATATATATCTTGAATTTGAATAAAATGCATACATCTTGAAGTTGTGGGGGAATTCAAACCAAAACCTCAAATATTAGAAGTCGGGAAAAATTATTCTCAAAGCAAATAAAACTCCAATCAAATTAAACTACAATAACTACCAAAACCTTCCAAACTTTAATCAAGTACAAAACCAATTAGAAGTTCTAATGATAGGGATTAAGTAAAGTTCTTGGCTCAAGGTGGGAACCAAAATGGACCCCCAAAATAGCAGCTTATGAAAATATTGACATAAGTTAGAAATATTGCCAGATGGGGGGCCAAGATTTCCTTGCACATGCCAAACCTTGTCAAAATGATGAGATACACCACTTGGGAGGGCATATCTGTAAAATTATTGCTTTTAAAAAACAGACATTTGAACTGATCAGTGGCAGTTATGGAAGTGAGACAGTTGGGGGAGAGAGAGAGAGAGTCTTACCCTTGAGTCATAACAAACAAAAACCAGTAATGACTCATTCCTTATCAAGGTGCCTGCTGTTTGCTGCCATTAGAAAAACAAGAATTCTGCTTTTACCAACTTTCTCTTTGCAGTGTTTTTGCTTCTGCTTGATTGTGTAAATTGACCAATCAAAAACATTAAATGATGATTAAATGTTTCTTTTTTTTTTTTTTTTTTTTTTCTTTTTTTGCTTTCAGTTCTATATATTTACTAGTTTGGATTTCATAATTTCTTTTAAATTATTGATGCTGTCAAAAGTGGAGATTCTCTCGATTTCTGTAAGGTCTGAATTTCATTTTCAAGTTTGTACTTTCATTTATTTCATGAGTTTAACAACTTTCAACTGTTTATGATCTATTTTGACATGGGCTTTTTTTTTTTTTTTTTTTGGCATGTGCCAATCTCTAGAATTAGTATGATCACCATTCTCTGATGGCAAAGAAGAAGAGCTGGTTTGTTTGGGTGAAGAAGCTATTTACATGTAAAGAAAAGACTAGTGTACAAAAGGTTGTAACATTATAATTTCAGATTTCTGTTTGATAGAGTTACTTTTATTTATTTATGAAGTTGTTTGTTTTTAGACAGCAAAGGAGTGGATATGGGATTTGGGAAGGCTCGAACGAAAGCAATACCCGGCGCTTATGGCGTCGGAGAGAATACTGAGTGAGGTAGCAGAAGAGCAGAAGAAACATGCTTTAAACGTTGCCATGGCGACGACCGCTGCAGCCGAGGCTGCAGTTGCCGCTGCGCAGGCTGCAGCCGAGGTTGTGCGGATGACAGGCACTGCGGAGTCTTGCCAACGTTTTAGAAAGTTTGACCCCAGCTTAGCTGCCATCAAGATACCGAGTGCTTACAGGGGACATCTAGTGAGTCCCTCTTGATGCTTTTGTTATTATTTTCTGTCTTTATTTATTTATTTGCTTTCCTCTGAATAAGATTTTATTTCTTTGTTTCAAATGATAAGTTAGAAGTAGACTTGTAAATATTTCTATCAGTTAAAACTAGTTCCAACATAAGTAAATGCAGAGGAAATAATTAAGCATCCAACTCTAGTCTAACTCGAAAATTTTGAGGCGAAACAGGCAAGGAAAGCATTGAGAGCCTTCAAGGGGCTGGTGAGACTTCAAGCAATAGTTCACGGCCGAGCAGTGAGACGCCAAACTGTCGCGACTCTAAAGCATCTCTGATTTTATAGAAAAAGGATGATAGAGACACAAGAAAAGATCATCCCTGCTGGGGATGAACGTGAAAATAAAATGTCTTTTCAACCACAAAAGGAGTTTGAAGAGAAGGAGCTAAAGGTAACCAAGATATACAATTCAAACTGATGACCGTCAGTTAAATGCTACATTTAGAAAATTTAGGAAGAATGAGTCCATCAATCTTGGCACATTTTCTTAGTTACTAATTCAATAGCTTTATTTGATAGTTTTTTTTTTATTTTTTTTATTTTTATTTATTTGAAGCAAGTTGTTTAAATTGCCTAAATTTGAACCTGCGAACAAAGCGGGCCTGATAATTAATTTTGTTTCGTCATTGGCAGCTCGAAGGTAGCAGTCAAGGTGGGTGGAGTCACAGTATACTCTCGAAGGAAGACATGGAAACCATCTGGTTGAAACGGCAAGATGCCATAATTAAAAGAGAGCGCATGAAGAAATACTCATTCTCACATAGGGTAATAGAAAATATGAACGTTTATTATTAACCCCATTTTTAAATTTTTGTTAGAACTTTCAAATTTTCTTATGAGGTTATCTTTTCTGGAGAGAAGGAATACCAGTTTTCTGCAAGATTCATTAATGAAAAAGGAATCGGGCACTCAAAGCTGTAGGTTAGAACAGTTGGAACGAAAGAAGATCGCGGAGCCAATTGTTAATTCAAATAAGACTAGTAGTGACATGCATGGGACAATGCAAGTTAAGCTTAAAAGCGGAAGGCACAGAGAGTTACTGGAAGGCATGAGTACAAAGTTCCCTCTTTTGAGGAACTCGTTTTCGCTTGAAAAATGGAATTCATTTGGAGATTATGGCCCGATGCCAAGCCCTCCGGCCTTCCCAACTTACATGGCCGTAACTGAATCTGCGAGGGCAAAGACAAGGCCGATGAGCATACCGAAGCAACGGGTTGGATTCTGGGATGGTTGCTTGAGTGGTAATTATCAACATAATAACAAGATCTCTCTTTGGTCATCCTACGATGGTGAATCACTTTGGCGCAATTGAAAATGTGATTACAAGAATTCATACTTGTTTGCAACCCTTGACGCAAAAATTTCGAGAGAATACGCTGAATGATGGCGCTTTCTATACGCTCCAACATTTGCTTGAAGAAGAAAATTTCAGTAAACTTCGCCATCGACAACTTATTGAATGAATCTCTCATTTCTACTACAACCGAATTGTAATGTTGTGTGAGGAGCTTTCTTTTTCGCCTTTTTCTTGACGAGTTTGTGAGTGTTTGCTTTAACTAAATAAATTTTTTCTATAAATAAATAGTACTGTAAATATTGTTAGAACCATATAAATAAACTTACAGTTTGTTTTGTGGAAATTGTTTACGTAGATTAGTCGTAGTTCTTCAAAATATTTGCTCCATTGGTCGATATCTAACAAAGAAACCGAAAGATGCCCATTTTGAGTTCCCAGAAATGACATAGCTCATTCTAACTTGTTGAACAAGTTATTGAGAAGAGACAAGGAACAACAATGTCTCTTCTATTTTAAAACAGAAGCTCCCTTGACTGAAATGCATTCCAATCAGAGTAAGAACCATTTCTTGTCAAAATTAAGAAGTACTATTATAATATTTAGCCAAAAATATATATGTATACTTTTCTTTCTCTTTATTGGAATAGCATGAATCTTGGCCCAAAAAAAAAAAAAAGAAAAAAAAGAAAGGAACAAGCCCTTGTACTTTTGAGAGCTGCGGTTACTCTAGTAAAAACGACAATGTTTGAGTATTTTGTCGTTTATATACAAAAGGTCACGTTGTGTATCAATTAAGTTACTGTTGTTTAGGTGAAAGACACTGTCCAAGTATTTTTCTGTTTATTCAACGTTGAAGGTTTTTAAGCAAAAAAAAAAAAAAAAAAAAAAAGTTGAAAGGTTCATTTAGCACCGAGAAGCTTTTTCGGGGTATAGGATTTCCTAGCAAAGACAACAGCGCGCCATACACACCTATAAGTGAAACAATCCGACATCTCATATCGTTAACTAACTTACTTGATCTTAAATTAACGAAATCTTAACTATTAACATAAGTTCAGAGAATTGTCCTGATTTAACAATATTTTTTCATTAAAGAGAATCATGGTTATATAGATATATTTATAAATTCAGGTGAGTTAATTTACTTGCATCATAATTAATCTTAATAATTAATGTGAATTAATTATTAAGTGTTAAAAAAAATTTCTAATAATTATAAATTTAATTTAAGTTAATCGATTAATGAATGAATGAATGAATTAATTAATTAGATAGTACTTAATTATTACTTTAATTAATTACTATTAACTTTCTTAACATAATTAAATTTTGTTACATATTTATTACTTTATTAGTTTATTTCTTAGTTAATTAATCAATCTATATCACCTTAATAAGAAGAAGTCACCTAAATGTATACCACTAAGTGGGTTGTTTTACATTTAATGTTGGGCTTGCGAGATCCATTCCCATTAGCTATGGCCATTAAGTTGGTCTAAAGTAATATCTTGGTATATATCTAGCAATCCTCTAGTTCACTTTATATTAGCTCATTTAAAAACTTGTGATTCAACTTTATAAAGTTAGGATTTTTCACATTTAGTGATCATACACTTAATGGCCAATTCATTTCATCAATAATTATGCCTCTATGTTATGAGTCATATAATGACACATTTTCAGAGTTCAATTGTTTTGTCGGTGTGGAATTTTAATTTATCAGATTTATTTAAATTAATATATAATTCCGTTTTTGACAATTGATAACTCATTAGAAAACTTGAAATATCTGGTTTCTGTCTTTATAATTAGTTTTCCAAAAGTTCAAGGGTTTCAAACTTTAATATGGACATTTCCTTAGCGTCTTATAGTAAAATCTCAATTTACTAGAATGCAATTTAATTTTGTTTGATTTATTAAAAATTATATACACATCTGTTCTAAACCTGTGATAGCTCATGTCAAAGCTTGAGATGTCTACTTTACAATTATAAATTTGATTTCTTTAGTATTTGAGTGTTTCAAACTGTATAATTAGGTTTTCCTATCGTTGGTCCCACATATGTACCATATGTCCATATTTGTGGTTAAATTTAGAAAAATCATAACAATTTACTCATAGGTCCAAATAAGGCAAACAATATGTCATTAAAAAACCTATGATGTCTAGTTCATACACCAAGAATAGTTTTACAAAACATTATGGTTTACTAACCCAAAATATTCAAAACTTATGGTTGATATAGGACAGCAAAATCTCCTAGTTCATAGTTCTAAATTTAAAATTTCACTAAAAATTGTATATTTATTTATCTGAGATGCATGATAGAGAATATGGTATTTATATTAATTATAACTTAGGATCCAAAATTTTGAGTCTAAGGGATTTGGATTTCATAAAATCCGAGGCTATGTTGCATCCCAGAGGTTCCTTATTTCTAGTTTTGTATCACAACTTCAAATAAACATATACATGATTAAACTAAGTGATTCCAAGCCTAAAATGAAGCTTATTCTTTGTAGAATCTTACTATTTAATTTGTTTTTCATACCAAAGTTTATAATATATGCCATATTATCACAACAACTATAAACTCTAAAAAAGTTTGCAAATCTTACCGAAATTCTTCGTGGATCTTTTAAGAGCTTAAACCTTCAAAGTTCTTCTTAAAACCTTTTCTCAAGTAAGAAGAAGTCTAACATTAAGATCCTAACTAAACAACATGCTCTAGTTCTCCAAAAGTGACAAAAACACAAAGAAAACTATTTGGTTAGCTCTAGTTATACGTTCTCTAACTCTGCTTCACATTTCTTCGAACTTAGTAATGTAGTGGCTTGGAGCTTGAGAATCGAAGGAAAAGGGTGCTAGAGGGGTGTTGGAGATGGGGAGTAGTGTTGATGATTTTTGGGGCTTGGTGGTGGCTAGAAGGGCTAGGATTTTGAGCTTAACTTGTGTGAGAATGAAGTGAAACATTATGGTTATGTTCAACCAATGTATGCTTTAAAAAAGGTGTATTTTGAGGAGTAAAAGTGGAAAGTATTTGTTGATTTCTACCTTGAAATTGCACCACTTTGAGGGGGTTTTGTGTGGAAATTTTATTGTACAAAGTGGAAGACAAATGGTCCCTTTCATCTTGTACCTCTACGTCATATTCAAGTACTTGCTTTGCCTAAACAAACCATGCCATCTCTTACTTGGGTTTGCATGCATGCACTACATTCTATTTTTTCCCTTTGTTCAAATCTCTTCTTGTGTTTGGCAACAAAATCTGATCCTCCCCTTTGTCTTTCTCATTTTTATTTTGTTTTTCTTCTTCCAATTTTTCCACAATTGATCAAAGGTTATCATTATTATTCTCATCCATTGGATCTTCCACCACACCAATCATTGTCCTAAGCTCTCATTGGTCACTTAAAGTCCAAAGCTTGGCCATTGATTTGCCTAAGATCCCTTCATATAAAATCTACACCATTAATTTTAAATCCAATCACAACTCTTGATCTCTTGATCAATCTTCCACCTTAGTATTTACTCTTAGTTAATCCTAATAATTCATTTCCTATATATGTAACACATTTCATTTTCCCAATGTTACTCTCAATAATTAAATATTGATAAAAATAAATTAAATACTAAGATCATCAAATGGACCTATTAATACTAATTGGGATTCTTTTCTAAAAATTGACATTGATCCCTTTAATATGACATAAGAATTTTTTCACATAAATTTATATGTCGTTCGACAAATTTTCTTTGTATTTATAATTTCTCATTTGAATAGAGAAATTTAATATTGTTAAAACATCGATATCATCGTATGAAATATACATATAAAATCATTTTTAATCCTGAAATTTGTTAACCATAATTCATTCGAAGTCTATTATGAAGGCTATCCATGAATAAGCAATAATAATTCATAAAAGAGTAATTGGTATTAATAGTCCATGAACTTTTTCGAAGGTGACGGTTTTGTCCTTTTTTTTTTTTTTTGCCGAGATGACCCTAAACTCTTATTTTTGGCCGTTATGGTTCTTTCCATCCAAATCCATTAACTTGTGAGGGTATTTTAGTAATCTAACAGTAATTAATTTAATAAAAATTAAAAAAAAATATAAAAAATTTTCCTCTCTCTCTTTTCTTTTCTCAAAACCCAGTTTTTTTTTTTTGGGTGGGGTAGGGTACGATCTGTGACGGAGAGAGGAGGCATGAGTTCAGTGGTGGCGGCAATACAGGGGTGGAGGAGCCTGTAATACATGACTTTTCTATGTTACTATTTCCTTTTTAAAGGAATTAAATGTATGCCGTACAGGCATTTACGAAAAAGTTCGATTTAGGACTTTATTATGTGTTATGAGTTCTTATAGTATTATAAGACTCAAATACGCTTGTGTTGATAAGCAAATGACCTTTTCGGATGAAAAGAGACGAAATTTGCATGATTTTAGGAAAGTCAAAGGGTTGACTGAAAAAGTCAACTTTGATCCGAAAAAGTCAAAGTTTGACCAAAATGGTCAAAATAGTAACTGTGTAATTTTGTGACATGTAGTATGGGGGAAATACTGCGAAAACCCATTTTTCGGGTAAGATAGCATAAATGAGAACTAAAACCGCCGTAGAAAAATCAAGCACACTAAGTTAGGGAACAGGGCAAAAAGGCTCGAGAAAATAAGAAAAAAATTTTCCAGTCCGATTTTTACACAGATAAAATTTTGACTGCAGCATAAAATATCAGTACTGTGTATTGGTAAAACACGATATTGGATTTATCTGTATTAAGCATAAAAATTAGACTACTTTCTTCAAAAAGTGCCAAACAAGGCTTTATAATTATAACATCATCACTTTTTGAATTATGACATCATAAATTTTTGTGAACCAAGCCATGCAAGACAAGTGTCTTGCTTCTAGAAAATTTTTTTCCTTCTCCACCAAGCAATGGCCGGCCACCTAGAATGCACTTTGTGCAAAATTTTAAAATGTTGGGGCTTTTCTAGAATTTTTGAAAGTTTCCACTTGTCTATAAATAGGGGTGAGTGCTATTCATTTTTATTGAAAAACTTAGCAAAACTCTTGCAAATTTTCTCTAGAAAATCCGAGAGAGAGGAAGAGAAAGTGAGGAAGGAAAAACCAAAAATTTTCTTAAGCCAATCTTAGGGTTAGGTTTGGTTTTGTCAAGAAATCAAAAGGGAGAGTTTGAAAAATTTTTCCAGCCATTTTCTAGGCTTGCTGCCGAGTGTGGGAGAGCAGAAAAACCAAAGAGAAAGCCAAAAATTTCTAGAGGGAAATTTAGGGGAAAGTTCGGTTTTGAAACAATCAAACAAGGGCAAGCTTGAAAAGAATTTTTGGGCCATTTTTCCCTTGTGTGCAGCCACGGGTTTGAGTGGGGAAAAGGGAAGAAAAAGATTCAAAATTTTGGTAAAGAAAGCTTGCTGTGGCCGAGCCATAGGGGAGGACAAGATTTGAGGTCAAAAGAAAATTTTGGTGCCACTTTGGGGTGAGGAAAACCAATTGTGGAGTTAGGGGCTAAGAGTGGAAATGTGGTGCAAACCCTAAGCCAACTCTTGAGTGGTTCAAGGTATTTTTCAAAACCCTAACCCTATTTCCATTCAAGTTTTTAAATTAAAGTTTAAATGTATTTCAAGCCAAAAGTTTGTAAGAGCATAAGCTCACATTTTATTTTGTGCCCTTAGTTTGATTTTGGTGCTTGATTAGGTTCCTAGGGGTGGTTGGTTCCATTTTATGATTTAATATGCTTATATTTGATTGATGATAGGTTGCATGCTAGAATTATTGAATGAGGTTATATGTCCCTAATTATGTGTTTGAGATTGTGGAAGCATGTTAGGGTATGAAATTGAATGGTATGGCATGAATGGCTTGATTGCATGCAAGGATAGAAACCATGCAGCCCAAGGTTTAGTGTGATCGGTTTAAGGGCTGCATGGGCACGTTGGGTTAGCATGTTGGGATAGATGGGATGTTAGAAACATTGCATGATTGTTATATAAGCTCCCGAAGTGGTCGATCGAGGTAGAATCCACGAAATAGGATGTAAACTGGATTTAATAACCGAAACTGCCAATTCGGATTCGAAACTAGCCAGTTTCGGAAAAGTGAAAATTTAAGGCCTTTAGAGGCCGAACTGGGTAAAACATAAAATACAAAAGTTGTAGAAAAGAGTTTTTCCTAGGGGGCAACGTGGACCATTTCCCAAAATGAGGCTCCAATGGCCTCCATTTTTACAGAAAACCAAGACTGGTCTGGCTAGACCCAGTCTACACGTTCAGCGAGATTCAAACGAAAACTAACAAGAATATAGGAAAAACTGGATTTTTCTTAAAACATAAAAGTTTTAAAATTCTTTGAGAGCTAGAACTTTTATGAAGACAAGTTTTTCAAATTTATTTTGGATTTTTAAATACAAACTGATTTCTGAAAATTGTGCAGGGAGCAAGAAATTCCTGCATAGGATTTTCTAGAACCTACTTAGGAAAGCTGTTTTTCCTTTCAAAAATCATTGTTTTAACTGCGAAAACTGTTCCAAAGGCAGTTTTCAACCTTCAACCATTTTATAAAACTGTGTTCTAAGAACCAAGAATTTTTATGAGTAATTAAGGGAGTTTTTGAGCTTAATTGCTAAACTTTTTCAAAGATAAAGAAAAGGAGTTTTTTTAAAAGTTAAGTTTATGGAATCAAGCAAAGACGGATGGTGACTGGGGAATTATACCTGAGTTACTGGGCTTAGCCCCAAAGCCCAAGGTTAACTCAAAGAAAGTTGACTTTAGTAACCTTAGAGGTTAACATTGGTTAACCTAGTATGGATTAAGATAAGCTATAAGCCCAAGGTTAGGTGGTGGCCTAACCTTATATGTTCGCATATGGAATTAGTATGGAAGGTTATCCAACGTAACCTACTAGGCCATAGTATGAGTTCAATAGGGCTATTATTGTAACCATACATAAGATAATTTATAATTTATATTAGGGGGACATATAACCAATGCATTGCATGAATGTTGGTGGAGAACCAACATATTATGGTCATAGATTAGAGACCTTACCTACGTCCTTCGATTAAGCAGGAAGTACCCTGCAACTGAGCCCCGAAGTGGAACAGCGTAACATCAGGCATATACAAGGTAAGTACAACGGCGCCTACAGCATAAGCTATTAATTGTATACTTACCTAGATATAATTGATGTGTTATGTGCTATATGCTATGATTGAATGCCATGTTATATATATAGTATGCTAAGTCTATGTTATGAAATATGCTAAGTAAGCAATGCATGCTAAGTTAAGAGAATGATATGACTATGAAGCATGAATAAGTGACATCAAGCTGTATGCTCACTAACTGTAATAAGAATAATAAGTTTAAGAATGGCAAGATGGAAAGAAGAGAGCGATAAGTCGCCTGTGTCGTACCACCCATTCAAGGTCGGGTTGGACTATGGATTGAGTTGGACTTGGACTGGCCGCCCCAACCAATCTATAGTTGCGCGCCGGGTACGAACACTTATGTTAAGGGCCCCTAAGTAAGATAAGAAATGATGAAATAAGAAAGCATAATATGAACATAATTGGTTCATGCATGCTATATGCGATGATGTGTTATGAAATGAAATGGATTGCTATGTTATGAATAGGATAAGATGTATGTTTAGTTATGTGTCGCGGTATAGGAGTTGTGCTTGCTGAGCGAAAGCTCATTGTTTTAAGTTTATGTTGTAGGTAAACAACCTGCCAGCAGTTGATGGTACAAGGTGGAGTTGCGTGACTGGGCACTGTGAAATGTGGGAAACGGAAGCCGTTACGCGTTTCGAAATTTATATAAATATTATGGGATGTTTAATAACTGCTATTTAATTAGTGTTAATGCTCGTATGCACAGATACTGTTATTCGTTCATACTTTACATTTCGTAGCTTTCTATATGCACTGTGTAAAAAAAAAAAAAAAATTTCCGCTGTGTTTCACAAAATAAGTAAGTAAGTTTCGTATATGTATTGTCTCATGAATGTATGTACGTAAGTATGGTAACGGCCTGTACTAGGCGGGTCGTTATAGAGCTAACCTAAATTTAGCCAACACCTAGATCGCAACAGAGTGTTTAGGGGGGGGGGGGTGTGAATCAGATTGGAAGGAGAGAGGGGCAAGGGGCCATCGGTGTCACGGTGGGGGGAGGGGCCTAGAAACCTAGATCGTGAATTGGGGGGGGGGGCAGAGGGATGGAGGCTAGAAAAGGGGACCCAGTCGTGGGGTGGGGGAAAACAATGACAGAAGGGGGGGAACCAAGATCGCGAGGGGCATATAGTGGTGGGAAAGGGGGACCCAGTCCTGGGGTGGGAGGAGAATAGAGGCGAGGAGAGGGGGGGACCCGGTCGTAGGGTAGGGGCAAACGACGGTGGGAGCGGGGTGGCAAAACTAAGAGAGTGAGTAGGGGGCAACCTAGTTGGGGTTGGGGTTGGGGGGGGGAGGGGGGCTAGACCGAGGGAGGGGGGGAGGGAGATGGGAAGGTATTTTAGTCATTTTAGTATAAAAATTAATCATTTCGGTAAGATTTCGTTAGAAATTTAACGGATGTGGATGGAAAGGACCAAAACATCACATTTTTAGAAAGTTTAGGGTCAGCACAGCCAAAAAAAAAAAAGAACGGGGACCAAACTGTCACCTTGGAAAAAGTTCAGGGACCATAGGCCAATTACTCTTCATAAAATCAAGTTTAGAAAATTTTAGGACGTCGCAATAAGAAAGAGAAGAAGTTGAAGAACCCACAAAAGCGTGTATTATTCAATTCCTTATTGATAACAGGATTGATGTTAAGATTTATCTCAACTTATTCAGCTTCTTCATGGTTTTAAAGTTTATTGAATAATGTGGTATTTGTACTTTTTTCTTTGCTTGGAAAAACAGAAATTCAATAAGAAAATGAAAGTTACATTTGGGACAATAAAAGAATGTTTGTTAATAATTTTTTAGGTCAATATTGAACACTTTCCTCTACTAGATGTAGTGTACTAATTTTTGTTTTATAAATATTTTCATTCCCACAAATTTAACACATAAGTGCTTGTTTTTCAGGTGGTTTGTCTTCTTGGAGTTCTTTTAGTTCTTGGTAGTTGGTTTAATTTCTTAATTTTCTTTTACTTAGGTCAGTGTCAACTCAATTTTTTTCCTCTCTTTTCTTCTTTTGTCAAAACAACTTGTCGTAGTATAGTATTGTTAGTTTATCAATCCATCCCAAAAGCTTAAGCTATTAGGAAGTGGACTCATAATAGTCCTATATAGAAGTATTTACATAAAATAACCATTTTTAGACACCCTTTTTAAAAAATAAACACTCGTAAACTTATTTGTAAATTTGAACAAAATTTAAAAGTCAACATTTTTTTGTTCCAGATTTTTCCTTCCATGTTTTACGTTATTGATTTTATTTATCAGCGTTTTTTTATGGGAAAAAAAAAATCAATATCTTCATATTTGATTCTCGCATATGTTCATGTCTGTCAACCTTTATTTATTGTATATTGTATTGGCCTTCAAGACTAGCAACATAATGACTAAGTCGTGGCATTGCATGGCCATGAGAACTTTTGGACTATATTTTGTGTTTGCTACAACCTGCAAGTATGATGATTGAATCATTTAGAAGAAAATGAGCATTTCACAATGAGCACAACAACCCTAAAGGCATTGCATAATCACATGTTATAAAATTGTTCATCAAACAACATTTCATAATTACCATAATGATCATGTTATTATTGATAGTATTATTGATTTAGTTCCATGTTATAAGTAGAGACGATATATAAACGTAATGATGAGGTCAATATATTGAGGACATAATTAGTAATGATTAGATTGTATTTGGGTATACAAAATACTAGAAGGCAATAATTAGCATAATGATCTAGTTAATATATTAATGATAGAGTCGACAAAATGCCAAACGAGAAAACAAAAATCATATCAATACAAATGATCACAAATAGCAATATACTCTTCAGTCTCATGAAAAAAAAATAAAATATATATTGTATTTATCTATCTATTTTGAATTATGATTTTGAATATGATTTAAATAGAGAAATTAATGATCCTTTTTTTTGGGGAGAATCTAATCTTTTTCCCCCCTAAAATTGAATATATGGATATTTTAGTCGCTACAAAATGATCAGTTTTCATTTTTGTTTAAAGGTACAAATAAAGTTTATTTTTGTACATTCTTTAAAACTATGATTCTAATTAGGCCATAAATGTAAATGGTCCTTGATCATGCGGGTAATAATGTAGGCCATGTTCCAGCAGGTTCTACTGTAGTTTATGAAATGGGTGTCGTTTGGATGAAAACTACAGGTTAATGTAAATTATCATCAATTTGATTAAAAAATGGCATGTCATTTATTCTTTAAATTCTTGCCCTTCTAAAATGTGAAAGAGTTGTTTTTCTGTGTAGCAATTAGCAGTGCTCATCGGGTCCTTCAAATCTCCACTTTGTAATCTACGATGATGAAGGCCACAAAGTTTTACAAAACAAAAATCTATTTTTATTTGTGGCTGTATGAAAATCAAAATATAATAAGAATTGGAGGCTAAAAAATTGATCAACACCGCGCTGAATTGATATATATATATATATATATATATATTTTGTACATAGTTTAACCCACATTATTTATTTGTGGTTGGACCCTGCCAATGCTATGAGTTTAACAACACAATCATTTACCAACAATGAGCAATTAAAAAGAGGCATAAAATAATAACCAAGCACAAAATTTATATTGGTTCATTTTTAATGTAAGTTTAATTCAACAGTGATATTCTCATTTGGGAGCATGTGGTACTCCCCAATTTTTTTGTAGCATGCTAAATGCATTAATTAACACGATTTTACAGAGAAAAATATATTGAGAATAGGAATCAGTAGGTGCACCTGGATATCTCGACTAGGTCGACACCTCCTTAGCACCCTCATCATTTACCCATCTCAAAATTGAATATTATTGCAATAAAAAAGAAAATACAATAATAGTTCCAATGAAAGGAAAGATCCAACCCCTGCGGGATAAAAGACCAACTGAAAAAATAAAACTAGAAACGAAGTGAATTTAGTGCAAAGCAGAGACTGATGTTAAAAGGAATAACCTAAACTATACCTTTGAAAATCAGAATCGATAATAGGCCTCATTAAAAACCTTGTTTGTAAAACCCAATGGGAAAAACCAAGCAAGGAAAAAAGAATGCCCACGCTTGCACTTAAATAGACCTGAAAAAAGAAATAATCCTCTAAATGATGAACTCAATGAACTAGTCCTGGTATCTCTAATTTGACAAGCATTACCATGAATGAATTCATACACAAACATTGGATCAAAAAACCACCAACAATTAGTTGACTGATGATCTCCATAACAGGTAAAAACGATCAGCAACTCTGCTTCCTTCCATGTAGATGTGACGGAGACCCTGAAATTTGATTCGACAAGATGACCGAGAGCAACTTTCCACCGAGATTGAAGATTCTAGTGTATGAACATTCTGGTTTAAAAGTGCCAGCACTTTGAATCACTTCCAAACAAAAATTACTCCGGTTATACTTGTACGCCCACTCCACAGCTATAATAGCCACCAATAGCGCTTGGTAGGCAAAAGCACTGCCAAGCAGAGCAGAGAAGCGACCTTATAGGAAACCTCCACCTGTCTGAAAATACCACAGCATCCAGCTAGCCCAAGAGAACCATTAGCAGCGTGGTCTGTGTCAACTTTTAGTCGATCAATCAGAGTACAAGACCAGATAACTGGAGCAATACTGGGAGCTATCATATTGTTAGCATCAATCACCGAAGTCCAAACATTGGAAAGAGTTGTCATAATATCCGTAGATCTATCCTCAAAATCATACAATTCGCTGATTTCCATATGTCCAGAAAGCTGAGAAAATAGCATAAAGTCGGAGACTGTTTAATTGTAAATTGAAATTCATGTTAAGAATTCTGGCTATAAAAGATTTAAAATCACCATAAGTACTGTCAATCATGCGCTTAAAACAAGAAGAAACACGATCCCAGATAGAGCAAGAATTATGACATTGGAGAAATAAGTTACTTGTTCTCACCATGAAGACAAAGACGACAACAAGAAGTAAAAATGCTGCTGCCAATTTCTAAAACTTTCTTCCATCGAAATTTTAGCATGCATAGCTTGCCAAATGAAGAAAGATTTGTGAGTAGCAATGAAAGGTTGCCAGAATTTCTTGCCCCACGCTTGCCATTTTAGCAGCCTTCCAACCGCAGTTAGCACATAGGCGTCCATACTCGTGATTTTAAATGAATAAACATGAAACTTAATTAGTTTCTAAACAATAATATATACATATATATATATATATATATATCTTAGAAACCCTTACAAATCTCAAGTCATAAAATAGTTTGGAAACCAAAATAACGGGAAAACCAAGATGAAGCTAATGTTCAATACCTTGTGATGTTGAGTTGCCACTCGAATCGGCTGTAGAATCACTTGTACTTCATATGTAGCTCATAAACCATGATTGGTTTGGTAGTTTTCTTTGGAGTAAATAATTAAAAAACACAAAAGTAATAATGGGCAGAATTAATAGCAATTGATTACTAAAGACAGACGCAAATCATATTAAAAAAAAAAATTGAATTCTTACCTGAAAAATCTGACATTATGAACTGGGAATTGTGATCCAAGTGACTTTTGAAATGATTCGACCAGTCATTGAACCAAGAAAACAACACAGTCACCATAAATGTTAGAACGCAAACCAAGATTATTAGGGCCGTACTATAAAACTCGAACCAATCTTTAACTTGGGAACTGAAGCTTCCAGACTAGGATAAGTCTCTTTCCAGCTAGTACCTTCTGATAGGATAATGATGTTGAAACACTGTAAACAAATTAGATTGATCGATTCTACTCCATTCCACAAAGAGATACAAAGTGATTCTCAATGTTTTGCAACTAACTCTGCAGGGACCATTGTATCCCTCATCGAGTCCTGTAGCATATCGTTTTCAATCTTTTTGGTTAAAACATGTGCAAATCAGCTAACAAGTTGATCATATTTATTGGGAGATAAGAGCAACTACCTGAGAAGCCACAAAAAATTTAAGACAAGCCATCATGATGAAGATTAGCATCAATATTTGGAGAGCCAACTTTCGGAACAAACAGACTAGCAAACTAAAATACGTGGCTTGGAAAACACTATTCTAAGGATGGGAGAAGGAAATATGCATCTGAGATGTCTATGAAGGATTTTACCATTTCTGTACATCTTAGGGAGGCATTTTGTTTGGCTACACTGCAACGTGCCCCTGTTTGATGTTGAGTAGCTACACAAGATTGGCAACAGAGAAATAAGAGACAAGCATATTAAGGTCTTAAGCATTTACACGTTTTATGGTTTTCTTCTCTGTTTCAAAGTTGAAAAGAACTGCCAGATTTTCTTGCCCCGTGCCACCTTAGTAGCCTTCCAACAGTAGTGAGCAGAATTAGTGACATTTTGATTACCAAAGGCACATGCAAATGATATAAAAAAATTGAATTTCTCACCAGAAAAATCCGACATTATGAGCTGGGAATTGCGATCCATGAGACTTTTGAAATGATTCGACCACTCTTTGAACCAAGAAAATAACACATTCACCGTAAATGTTAAAACTTGAACCAAGATTATCAGGGCCGTACTATAAAACTCGAACCAATCTTTAACTTTGGAACTGAAGCTTCCAGACTAGTATAAGTCTCTCTCGAGCTAGTACCTTCTGATAGGATAATGATGTTGAAACACTCTAAAAAATTAGATCAATTCTACTCTGCTCCACAAAGAGATGAAAGTGATTCTCAATGTTGGCAACCAACTCTGCTGGGACCATAGCCCTATAGCATTTCTTTTTCAATCTTTTTAGGTGTTCTTGGTTAAAACATGTGCAAATCAGCTAACAAATTGATCATTTTCATTGGGAAACAAGAGCAACTACCAGAAAAGGGCACAAAAGAATTTAAGACGAGCCTTCATGATGAAGATTAGCTACAATATTTGGAGTCGACTTTTGGAACAAACAAAATACAAAATAAAGTTCGTGACTAGGAAAAAACTAATCTAAGGATTGGAGAACTAAACATGCATTTGAGATACGTACGAAGGATTTTACCATTTCTGCACATTTCAGGGAGGCATTATGTTTGGCTACACTCCTACGGGGCTACACCCCTATTTGATGTTGAGTAGCTACACAAGATTGGCAACAGAGACATAAGAGAAAAGCATATTAAGGTCTTAAGCATTCACACGTTCTATGGTTTTCTTCTCCGATTCAAAGTTGAAAAGAAAGCAATAACATACTTCAAACCGATGAAAATTCGTCCAAAAGGAGTACTAAAATTTTAAACAGAATTAGCATTTCATTACCATTAGCAGCACCATCCGTTTTAACTTTCATCCAAGTAATCGGAGGAAAAAGACCAGATAAACTGAAGTAATACAAGAAGCATTTCTTGGTCTGCCCAAAAACTTGAAATCCCAATTGCCATGTTGTCAGCATCAGTCAGAGAAGTCCAAACGTAGGAAAGAGTTTTCATAATATTTTATGATCTATCCTCAAAGATCAAACCATTCCTTGATTTCAATATGTGCCAGCAGGCTGAGAAAATAGCAAAAGGCCAAAGACTATTTATCTGCAAATCGAAATTCATGGGAATTCTGGTTATAAAAGAACAAAAATCCCTAGACGTGTCAATCTTGCAATTAAAACAAGAAAAAACAAAGTCCTAGATAGAGCAAGAACTACGATATTGGAGAAATAAATGATCAAATGTTACCTCACCAGTAAGACAAAGACGACAACAAGAAGGAAAAATGTTGTCTGTCTTGCAATTTTACCATGCATAGCTTGCCAAATGAAGAGAAATTTACGAGAAGCAGAGGCTGTAAAATTTTCTTGTCCCATTCCACCTTAGCAGCCTTCCAACAGCAGTAAGAAAAATGTTGTCTACTCGTGATTCTAAAGGAATTAAAAAAGACAATTATTTAGTTCTAAGCATCTAACATCTTAGATACCTTACAGATGTCAAGTGAAAAAATAGGTTGGAAACGAAAATACTATGGGGGAAAAGAAGAAAAAGACAGGTAGATGTTAAGTACCTTGTGATATTGAGTTGTCGCATCCGCAAAAGAAGAATTTGTTTGTCATCTGTAGCTCATAAACCATGATCCGCTTTGTAGTTTGCTTAGGAGTAAATAAGAAAAAATCATCAGAGTACTGAACATGATTGATATTTGATTGCCAATGACATACAAGAAATATATATTTGAATTACTTACCTAAAAATCCAACATTATGAACTAGTTGTTGTGATCCAAGTAACTTAGAAATCATTTGACCAGTCTTTCAACCAAGAAAGAAACCAGGAAATACAACCCTCGTTCCAGTTTGAACTCTGGAGCCCGAAGCTTTCAGACAAGGATAAGATTTTGTCCAGTTGGTTCCTTCTGATTGGATATTGATGTCGAAACACTTCAACAAATTTCAGACAAGGGACACTAAGTGATTCTCAAAGTTGGGAACCAACCCTCTGGAGACTTTCAAATCTCTTTCGCAGCCTCACAACTTTTTTCTTAGGTGTTCCTGGTCAAACCATGTTCAAGCAGTTGATCATGTATATTGGGAGGACAAGAGCAATTACCTGAAAAGGCCACATAAGAAATTAGCACAAGTCATATATATCAGGTAAGGATTAGCTTTAATGTTTGGAGTCATCCATCTCTGTACGACTCTCGAAACAAGCTAACTACCAAAATCTGCTGTGTGAACAAAATGTTAAATCAAAAGAGGTAGAAGAGTGATTTGAAAAAAAAAAAAATGACAAGCATCTAAAAAACGGATGAAGGATTTTACCATTTCAGTACGTTTTAGGAAGACATTATGTTTGGCTACACCAGCACGCAAGTCTGCCCCTGTTTGATGTTGAGTCGCTACACAAGATTGGCAACAGAGAAAAAAGAGATGAGCGTTATAAGGTCTCAAGCCTTCACATGCTTTATGGCTTGCTTCTCCCCATCCAAAGTCGAAAAGAAAGCAAAAACTTGGATCAAATTGAAAAAATTCATCCAAAAGAAGATGGTAATGAAATTTTGAATAGAACTGGTTATTCATTATCAATGAAAGAACATGTAAAGTGTTGATAATTGACTTGTGTTGTGATGCCCTAGAAATTCATAAGCTTAATTAATGAATTATTATTATGGATTTTATTCATTAATATGCTTTTAGTGAATTATTTTGATGAATATCAAATTTCAAGATCATGACTGATAATATATGTATCATTCGGTGTGATGATGTCGATGATTTGATAATGTTGAGTTTCTCTATTTATATGAGAAATTTTAAATACATAAAACGTGTGATGAACGACATAAAAATTTATACGTAAGAAATTAGTTATGTCGTATTAGAGGTGTAGCGATAATTTTTCGGAAGGACCCCGATTTTTATTAGTAGATCGATTTAATGATCTTAGTATTTATTTTGAGCATACTAATAGTCAAGATTTGAGAGCATGTTTGGGGATTTAATGTGTCACATGGATAGAAATGAATTATTAGTATTTACTCTTAGGAAATCCAAAGGTGGGAGATTAATCAAGAATTGTGCTTGATTTGTAATCAATGGTGTAGATTTGATGCTAGAGAATCCTAGGCAAATCAATGGCCAAACCTTGGATAATAAGTGACCAATGAGAACTTAGATTAAGGATTGGTGTGATGGAAGATCCAATGGGTGAGAATAAGTATGATAACTTTGGATCAATGGTGGATATTAAAAGAAAAAAAAAAAAAAAAAAAAAGGGAAGCCTAGGGGGGGTCGGTTTTGTTGGTACAAGAAACAAGGAAAAAATTGTGAACAAAAGAGAAATGAGGAAAGTGGTGCATGCATGCAACCACAAGTAAGAAATGGCATGGTTTCTTTGGGTAATTTGACCTAGAGAAGAAGCAAGTGATAGTGACCTTTCATCTCAACTTTTTGAACCAAATTTCACTCACTTTTGCTCCCAAAGACAGCCGGCCATTGAAGGGCTAATTCAGCCAATATTTTTCAAATTTCATCTCCCAAAAGACAACTCTCTCAAGGCCAAAGTTAGCTAAGCACAAACCCTTAACACCCCATTTTCTTTCTCACACAAACCAAGCTCTAAACAAAACCAAGAACCACCAACACTACTCTCCATCTCCAACACCCCTCAAGCACCTCCTCCATCCATTTTCAAGGTCTAAGGAACCCCAACACCAAGATCGAAGAAGTGCGAAACGGAGTTAGAGGACGTTTTACTAGAGGTAACATAATGGTGCTATTCGGGTTTTAGTTATTTTTTTTGGAGAAAAAAAAAATATGATGTTTAGTTATGATCTTAATATTAGATTTTCTTACCTAGGAAAAAATTTTTGAGAAGAACTCGGGAGGTTCGAGATCTTGAAGGATCCCCGGAGCATTACGGTAAGATTTGTGAACTTTGTTGAAGGTCGTAGTTGTTGTGGTGATATAGCATGCATTAGAAGCTTTGGTATGAAAAATAAATTATATATTAAGATTCTACAGAGGATAAGCTTCATTTTAGGCTTTGGAATCACTTGATTTGCTTTTATATGTATAAAGTTATGTGCATTTGAAGTTGTGACAAAAAACTAGGGAAGAAATGAACCTCCGAGCCACTGACCAGCCACGGGTTTTTTATACTCCGAACCTTTTAAACTCAAAATTTTGGTTTATAAGTTGGAGAACTAAAAACTAGATTCTTTAAGCTTTCTAACAAGGTATCATACGCCTTGATTGGATAAATGTACGATTTTTGGTGAATTTTACAAATTTGGTCTTCGAACCGAAAAACCTTGCTGGAACCCGGTACTAGCTACGGGTTTTGTTGTTTTTGACTTAGCAAACTATAACTTTTTAGAAAACTGTTTTTGTCATACAAAATAGACATTATAAGCTTTCCAATGACATATCTTTTGTCTTATTTGGACTTGTAAGTAAATTGTTATGGATTTTCAAATCTTACTCATAAATCTGGACTGGTGGTGCAAACGTGGGACCAACAGTGACAAAACCTAAGTTTATGGTATGAAATGCTTAAGTACTAAAAGAAATAACTTTACCACTGTAAAGTAGACATCTTAAGCTTCAAAATGAGATATCATGTGTTTAAAACGGTTATGTATATGAATTTTAATAAATCCTTAAAGATTGTATTGAAATCTGGAAATCTGAGATTTTACCATAAGACACTTAAGAAAACGTCCACATTAATATTTGAAATGCTTGGAATCTGAGAAAACAAATTATAAAGACAGAAACTAGATGTTTCAAGCTTTCCAACAAGTTATCAAGTGTCCAAAACGGAATTATACTCAATTTTAAATAAATCCTACAAGTTAAAATCCTACACCGATAAAATGATTTAAACATTAAAAGGTGACATAAAAGTAAATCCTAACATATGAATATATTTAGTTATGAAATGAATTGATTTTAAGTGTGTGAACAAATAATGTGAAAAATCCTAATTTCATAAATTAAATCATAAGTTTTAATGGGCTAAGATAAAATATACTAGAAGGTTACTGGGCCTATTCCATGAGACTACCTTGGCCCAACTAAATGAACATAACTAAAGAATTAGACTAGCCCAATAGTAAAATAGAGGTATATCCTTAGGTGACTCCTTATCACCTTAATTGATTTATTAATTAATTTCTTAATTAATTAATTAATTCATTCATTCATTCATAACCAAATGTAATTTAATAAAGGAATTAATTAATTAACTAATTATTAATTAATTAATTAATTATAAGAGTTAATATATGATAATCAGGATTATTATGTTAAATAATTACATAATTATAATACATGATTAATTATAAATTAATTAATCATTAATCATTAATCATTGATATAATTATCAAAATAATTAAGGATGATTAACTAGAGATTAATCAAACATTAATTATCAGATTAATCAAATTATTAATTATTAATATTAGAATTAATAATTATTAATTATTATATGAGAAAGAATATTTAAGTAACAATTATTAATAATTTAATTATTATTAAGTCAACTAAAATTATATGATTTAATTTTAATAACTCAATTAATTAATGCAATAATTAAATATTATTTAATTAATTATTTAATCAATTCAATTAATTAATATAATATAATTAATTAAATTAAATTAATTAATTAATAATAATTAATAGAAATTTATTTTAGCGTTTAATAATTAATAATAATTAGTAGAAATTTATTTTAGCGTTTAATAATTAATAATAATTAATTATTAAGGTTAATTATGATATAAGTAAATTAAGTTCACTCTAGTTTATAAAATAAATAAATAATTGAATAAAGTAATATAACCATGATTTCATCTAATAATGAGTTATTGTTAAATCAGGATAATTTTCTCAAATCCGCATAGTAGGAGATACAACTCCCGAAGTTAAGCACATAAGACAAGTAAGTACAAACCTCACCTACAGCATGAAACAAAATGTTTTCTTTAATGATGTTTAACGTTTGTTATGACTTGACTTGATGATGTGATGAGTCTATAAATTATACGTATTGCCTTGATTAAGTATTTGATGTGCATAAATTCTCTTGCACTGATATAATTGACATGCCTCACAGATATGTATGCCGTAATGATAAATGCATAGTGACATGTAAATCTACACATTGTCACAAATAATAAGAAAGAGGCTAATGAAAGATAGGATTAAGTGTCGTACCAACCTCCAATTAGTGAGAGGATATGATAAGAACGAAATTATAAGATATGACCTTGGAGGTTGTTAGAGGGTCGCTCCCCTAACTCCCCATTGGTTGCGCGCATATGGGTACGACATAGGGGCCCTTAAGTAGACAAGATATGTATATAATGAAGCATAATTGAACACACATGATTCCATGCATTTTGAACATTCTTGATAATTACATGTGATGATATGACTTATGAAAATGTTTTGTGAGATATTGTTTGTACTTGCTGAGCGAAAGCTCATACGTGTGTGTTCGTGCTGTAGGTAACGCGGGTAAGCAGCCTATTACTTAGATGTTCTTATGGACATGCGAAGCTATGCGGAGGCGGTGAAGGAAGGGAGTGGGATACCACCACGAAATTAATTTCCGCATTTAGACTTCGTAATTTATTTTGTAACGACCATAATTATAGTTATGTCCCAATGTTTTGGTATTACTAAATTAGTATGAGTACTTTATGAGAAAAAGATCTTTGACTCTTTTGCTTTAATCAACATGAAGTTATAGCTTTTTAAATATTATTTAAACATGAATTTAAATAGGATAATTATTTACTAGTGGTTTTTAATTCCCACATATAAAAATATTAATAATTCTAATTTTTATAGTATGAATACGATTTAAAAAAAAAAAAAATTTTAGTATCTTTTTAGAACCGAATTTAAATAAGTGTTAAGATTTAAGTAAGTTTGTTAACGGTCCGAAAAGTCGGGTCGTTACATGTGTATCTGACAATAATTTCTTGGTTGTGTCCTTTCGAAAATGTTACATATTTAGACCTTTAAGTTGTCATGCCAGGGAAACTAAAATATCAAATAAGTTGATATATGTAATTAAACTGTTATGCCAATTTGCAATCTTATTTTCACTTCTCTGCTCTAAAGTAAGATGATTTGTACTTAATATTACTCAGAATTCAGTAATTTGATGTGTATTTCAGGCTTAAAGCAAGTACTGATTTAATTTTGAGTTCGGAACAAGTCTAGAAATTTTTTAAGTCATCTGCAAAATGAATAAGGTTACCTTGGTAAGGAAAAAGGTTGAAGATTACTAGCATTCTAAAGCAAGCAAGATATAAGGAAATCACAAGAAAATAATTTTCTTTTTCTTAAAACAAAAGATACAGAACAAATATTGTACCTTTACCTCTTCATGTGTGACTTGTTCCGTTATTGCATAGTCCAAAATTTTTGAATATATTGCAAGCTTCTATCTTGTACAAATATTTTTTTGTTGATTCGATAAATTCTGCAAAACAATTTCAATTATAATCTCTTAAATAGAAAAATAAAAGAAACCCCTTCTCAGAAAAAAAAAAAAAACAATAATAATAAATAAACCACTCAAGAAAGGACAATGGACACCGACAATGCTCGTATAGAATAAAGATTGAGTTTTCTACCTGATCATCCTTGTTGGGATCTGGGAGCAAGTTCAGGTGTTGGATATGAGCGACCTTAGGCCAATCCTCACCTATTTGCCTTTTGCATCTTTTCGATAAGATTGGACAATAGCTAATCTGCAGTCTCTTCAGAGAGACGAGACTTCGTATTCCTTCAGGTAATGATGTCAATTTGGGGCAAATCCAGAATTCAAGCGTCTTAAGTGATTTGAGGTTGCTGATCCACTCTGGAATACTTTCCAAACTATCCCAATTATGTACTGTAAGTTGTTTCAGGCTGGTAAGGTGTTGAATACCCTGAGGAAGAGCCTCCAGTTTACGAAAGTAGCGAAGCACTAGAGAGTGGAGTCGCTCGTTCAGGGCTTTCCACATAATCGCATCATCATTCTGGAAAATCTCTTCTAACCCATCGCAATTTTGAATATACAGTTCTCCAAGTGAGGAAAGATGTTGAATTCCTGGCCTCAGATCCTTCAATTTCGAGCAGTTCCAAATCCGGAGGCATTTGAGAGACGTAAGGCTCTTGAACCAGTCCGGAAGACATTCTAGATCCTCAACTCTGCAAATATGTAGCGTCGTCAATTTGGAGAGAGGAGAGAAGGAGGATGTTGTTGGGATTTGTACTAACCCACTATTGCTGCTCTCTATTGTTTGTTGGAATGGCTTCATGCTTGTATTTTGCAACCAGAGCCCTTCTTCTAAATGTGGGTAAAGCGGCATGCAAGTCAGCTTAGGACAACGCTCTACAGATAACAACGTAAGAGAAGTAAAAGAAGGCAACAATCTTCGATTCTCTTCACTGGATTGTGTTGATGTTGTTGTTGTAGTAGCAAAGAAATTTTCAACTTCACCGCTTTCGTCTCTCCACCATCCCTTTAGATTAGGCAAATCTCTCAACCAGAGTTCTCTTAGGGATGACAATAATTTAGTTTCTGAGGTCAAGGATGAAAAAAAGTCTTCCTCACCACTAGTACTCCATATGTACTCTAGAGATGGTAAATCATCCAGGTACAATTTCTCAAGACAGTGGAATTGATTCGATGGAGGTAGATGCTGACATTTCTTGCATGAAGACAAAGATAGGTTGACCAGATTTGTTAGAGATGAAAGCCAACTTGAAAACTTCATACCCCCATAATACCTTAAAGACAAGCTTACAAGATTTGTGTGTGGCTGGAGGCCTTCCAGTGACATTTCATAACCAAGAATGGCCTCAGTTGCATCGGTATCGTCAACGCTAGAATCCCAATCCAATGATAAGGATCGAAGATGCTGTTTCTTGTTTAATTTTGCAGACTCAGATTCTAATCTCGCTGTTTTCCCATGCCTTAGACTTGAAATTTCCAATTCTCCTTTCAAGTTGTTTAATCCCATTAATTCATTCAGCTCACCACCATGACTTGGGACAGAGGAACTGCACACTCCTAGTTTATACTTTGATAATGTCTGAAGATTAGTTAGCTTACCCAATCCATTTGGCATATGAGTCAAACTGCTACGCCAAGAAGAAAGTTCAAGATGCCTAAGGTTGACTAGTTTCCCAAAGTTTCTAGGCAATGTTCGAAGTTGAGAGCAACCGTTGAGTTTTAATGTTTGCAGATTCAACAGATTTGTCATAGAATGGGGAAGTGTCTCCATAGTCCAATTCTCAGAAAGATCTAAATATCTCAGATGCCTCAATTTTCCGATAGACTTTGGCACTACCTTAATCCTTGAAGCACTTAAATTCAGTGTGCGTATGAACTCAAAGTTCGATGTTATCGAATTGAGAATTGACTTGTTTGCCTCTGGAAGTGTCAGCAAAAGAAACGAACGAATTCTTCTTGCTTGAACCAACGAACTTGGAATTTGCCCGCTTGAGTTAAACTTCACATTGGACACATGAAGAGTATTTTTATCGACAGACCCTTGATTCAACTCCAGTGCAACACACTCTGTTCCTGCAACTTGTATTGCAAGATCATGCATGAGATCATGCATCTTGCATCTTTCTATAGTGCCCCCTTTTCCCTTTTCAGCTTCTTGAAAGAATGACCTTGCCAATAACTCCATGAAAAAAGAATAACCCACATCCTCCAAACACCGGTTACTTGGATTTGATAAGTCAAGAAACCCTTGAGCCATCCAAAGTTGTACTAATGTTTTCACCTCGAACTCAGAATCTTTTGGAAAGAGTCCACAGTAGGCAAAGCAGTGTTTCAAATGCGAGGCAAGACGATCATAGCTCAATTTCAGTGTTTGTAAAATATTTTCTCCTTCCTGCTGCGTTATTTTTGAAATTTCCTCGTCAACCAATGACCAATCCCCGAAGTCTGACTTTTTGAACCGCAACGTACTTCCTATTGTTCTTATTGCGAGCGGAATTCCTCCACATTTTCTCACAATTGCTCTTCCAACTTCCAAAATATTGGCGTTTTTTGGCTCCTCTCCCTTCTCAAAAGCCATCTTCTTAAAGAGCAACCAGGATCTATCTTCATCAAGAATCCCCAACTGATAGGGTTGAGTAGTGCTAGAAACCTGTGCTACTTTCATACTACGAGTGGTTACTACTACCCTACTCCCTTCGAGACCAGTACCTACCAGCAGGTCTTTTAATTGCCCCCATTTCTCATACTTTTCATTCCACAAATCATCTAATACAAGGAGATACTTATTTCCCCAAAGCGCCTCTCTAAAGTCTCTCTGTAATTGATCCATTATTTCAACATTCCCCAAATTGTTATCCTTAGGCTCACATAGTTTAATGATTTTCTGAACAATTACTTTTAAATCAAAATCTTCACCAACAAAAAGCCAAATCTTAAGATCAAAGTGTTTTTGGACCTGCTCATCATTAAAAACACTCTGAGCTAGTGTGGTCTTTCCAAGCCCTCCCATCCCTACGATGGGAATGACCGACACATCCTCCTTGATGTCGCCCTCCAATAAAAGCTTTATGATCGCCTTTCTATCCTCGTCCCTCCCAATAACCTCTTCTTGACGGACATATGCGTAAGTCTCTATCACTTCCCTAGAGATTACATGATTTTCTTCAGGACGTACATCTAATTCGAAGTCTCTATCCCTGCGAATAGCAGTTAGTTCCTTCCTAATTTCTCGTATTTTACGAACCATGTTGTGCCGAAAAGCAAGTTGGTTCGAAGCAGAGAAAAAAGTCCATACCTGTAACACCCGGAAGCTTAAGTATTAATTTTTTAAGCATATGACGTTGTGATGGATGATAGATTTTAATTTAAAAAAGATATACTAATATTTTATTTAATCATATTTCAAGTGACAACGGCGAGAAACTTGATACGCTTAAAAGAATTATTTTTAAGAATGTGATGTTACATTCAAACATAATTTTATTTGATTAAGAAACCGTTTAGACAAAATTTCCTTCAACAAAGTTATAGATCTTTTTTTTTTTTTTTTTTAAATCTTTCCAATGCCACTTAAATTGCTTCCGATATCAGACTAGAAAGTTATGACCAAAAATTTTCAAGATGTCGGGTAGTCACAAGTTTCACCTTTACTCCGAAGAAAAGGTTGAGAGCTAGGGCTGCGGTGCCTAGCGTTGGAGGGCAAAAAAAAAAAAAAAATGGAAAAACAAAGGAAAAATTCCTAATTTGAACTAGCTCCGATCCCTAGCCTATTATAAACTCTTAGATGACCTTCACACGTTAAATCCTAGCCCTTGGATGCCTAGAAACATTTTATATAATGGCTATACTAAGAGAATTAACAACCCTATATCTGAATTCTTTGCAGTAAAATATCATTCTTTTTCTCTCTGCTCCTCCATTCTCATCTACCTTGTAGAGAAGAAGTTGATTTGGGATTTCTGCCACCAAACCACCCTAATTCTCCTCTTTCTGGATTTTCTAGCCACTGATTTCATTAGAGATCAAAAGTAAGTCTCTACATGCACTGAATTTGGGATTGATATGGAATCTTAGGGTTTGGTGAAATTTGTGAATTGGGGAAATTATGACATTGGATGATGAAGTTGATGTTCTAGAATGATTGATTAAAGGATTTGATTGTAGATTTCTGAATTGAGATTTTTAGATTAATAAATTAGGTTTTATTGAAAACAAAAATACAGGTTTTGATAATTTTGGATGGACTGAATAAATTAAAAAGTTAGGTGATTGAATTGATGATTTGTACGATGATTTAAGGAAATGATCTTCAAATTTCAGAACTGGAATTTTTAGATTCATGAATTATGTTTTCTTGATTATCTTGATAATTGAAATTGGAGCTTTTATAAATTCTAGAATTTTCTTATGTTAAGATTGTTAATTATGTGTTATTATGACCTAAATTCTATGAAGGAGCAAGCGTATCAAGTTTTAAAAGCACCACGTCATTTAGAGTATGTTTTAGTAAGCTCATTGAGTGAGGTAAGTACATCTCTCACATACAACATATTTGTTCAAAAACTAAGGGAGCGTTTGGTGCCATCAGTTTGAACTGATATATTTCAGTTCAAACTGAACGGGCAGCGTTTGGTGACTAGTTCGAACTGAACTAGTCATTGAACCGTTATACAGTTCTTCATCTCTGTTCACTGTACAACCGGTGCCCGTTCCCTTCGACAACGGCCGATCCCCAACCGCTGGCCACTCCCTCATCCGGTGAGCCAAGCAATGGCGCCCGTACGAAGATCGGCCTCCAACCCCATTGGTGAGTTCAGATTTAAAGCTTTCTCTCTCTACTTTCTCTCTCTTGTTTCTCTCTCATGGGTTTTGGCTTTGGGTGAAATTTTTTTCCTGAAATTTTGTTGAGAGCAAGCGGGTTGGTAACATTAAGAGAGAGCGATCGAGACCGATAGACAGAGAGAGAGAGAAAGAGGCTGGCCTGTGCTAAATTATTTTTGGTTTTCACATTCTTCGGTCCCCGAGTGGCCGATGACTGCGCCGTTGACGGAGGGGGGAGTGGTGGGCGTCGTCCCCGAGCTCAAACTTTTTGTTCGGTCTTCCTTGGGTTACACCGAAGAGGATGAGATACTGGGTGAGAGAGAGACACAGAAATCCTTTTATGGCCGTTTGCAGAGAGAAAGAATCATGTTGAATGCTTGTTTTTCATTGTCGTTTTCCATTTAATTGGTTTGTTGGGCATTTTGTTATTATGTTATTATGTTGCCGTTTCTCTCCATTCCTTGTGTTGTTGACGAATTATTGAGGTAAACGGCAATAATTTCCACTCGTTGTAAGGAAAGATGAACAAACTGTTAAAGTTCGAATGGTTCCAACAAATTTATATAGAAAATAAATTTTGTTAGAATTTCAGTAAAGGGAAAAAAAGTAAAGGGAAAAAAATTGAAGTGAAAAAGTATCATTTAGTTGGAGTTAAGATAAGTTACTGAGGGCGAAACTTAAAAAAATTGGTTAACTCAATTTGTTAACATCCAAACAGGGCCCTTGTTTTTCCCCAACTTTTCAACTCAAACTTTTTTACCAAACACTCATCAACTCAAACTTTTCAACTCAAACTTTTTACCAAACACTCAACTTTTAAACTAAACTTATTTTAACTCAAACTAAACTAAAATATTTCAACTCAAACTATCACACCAAACTCCCCCTAAATATAACCTTTCCATTGTTGAGATGAAATATATATACCTATAAATTATAAAATGCAAACTTTCTTAATCTAGGTACTTTCCTTAAAAATAAGGATTGTTGAGGCCACACCAACTCCGACCACAGGTACGTACTCCGAGAACTGCTCAATCGCATCGGAAGTGCTCTGGCTGGGTTCTGGCTCGGGTAGAGTAAACTATCCATAAATGATCAGCCACACCGCCTTGGTCACCATGCCCCGAGTACTCTCGACAACTGTGACCAGAGCACTCCGACAAGGGTGACCCGAGCACTCACATGACACGTGATCCGACTACCACCCCAAAGACGGCCGATGTAGACCAACCCAACGAGTACTCGGGGAACCATCGACTACCCCGAGCATCCAACGTCTGAGCTCACCACTGTACGCCACCCTACGTGTGGAGTACGACCCTCAATTCCAGGGGGTCAAATCGCAGTTTTCCGCCACCTACTCCCACTATTTTCCTAATTTCTGCCATCTGATCCAGCTAAGGTCACCCCTGCAGTCACCTGTAGCAACCAC
The DNA here is from genome assembly GCA_025413485.1 of Ficus microcarpa. Classification (NCBI taxonomy): domain Eukaryota; kingdom Viridiplantae; phylum Streptophyta; class Magnoliopsida; order Rosales; family Moraceae; genus Ficus; species Ficus microcarpa. The sequence goes on along the minus strand of CM046387.1, from coordinate 22,691,668 downwards.
CCTAGTGCCCCATAGCCTAGGGCCAAGGCCACGTGGCACCACCTTATTGGCCCATAGCCTTGATACACTATACCCCTACTTTCCCGCCGGGAGTCCTAGGGGACCGACCTGACCGGGTCGCCCTGGTACCCGAGCCCGCGAGAAATATTTATAAATAGAGGACTAGTCCTCCATTCCAGGTACGGATACTTCTTCCTTGTCTAAGCTCTGCCTCTCCTTTCGCCCATTAGACCCTGCTTTGACTTAAGCATCGGAGTGCCCACGGCAGACACCACAATGGTGTCTCCGTTACTTCGAGGTGGTTTCCATTTTGCAGGAGAACGCGAGCAGAGTAACCGGGTAAGGGTGATCGGATCAGCCGACCATATTGGGTGTTGCTACCGGAGACGTTTTGGCATCAACAAAGATGTTATAAATCAAATTAATCTAAAAACTCTGAACAAGGAAACTAATGAGATAGTTAATAGTTTTAACATTGATAGATTGTGTGTTATTATTATTATTATGAAAGTTCAATGGGGTTGTTATGTTAAAAGTTACATTTTTTTTTTAATGAAAGTTTAAAGGGGTTGTTATTTTAAAAGCTAGGTTTTGTGATATGATATTTCTACGTATGTCATTGTTTTTATGACATAATAATTTTAGATTAAGATGAGAGTTGTCAAAGATGAAGATAATTACGAAGCGTAGACCGTTACAGTTACAGTTACAATTATAGTGACAGAAGTTATAGTTACTGTTACACTTATGGTTACAGTTATAAATTTGCCTTAGTGAGTTTGGAACTTGCAATCCCACTCTCACTATGGTTAGCATATTGGTACATTCCCTAAAGCTCTAACACAGAGTATGAAATATAAAGAAAGTATAATAAAGAAAGTTACATTAAAAAAAAGTTAGCTAAAAATATTTGTATGTTTTATCACTGCTTTTACATTTATATTCAATTTCATGTTTCGAGTATTAACTATGTGTATCCACAGTCCACACTAAAGTTTTAAAATAAAAGTTTGGACAATTCAATTTGTAACACTCTTTTCTCCTTAAAGTTTAAAAAAGTTTGAGAATTTCCCCCTTCAATTAAATTTTTAACAAAAAAATACACAAGACAGTGATCGGAAGCATAAATTGCGGATATTAAATGTGAAATTACAAAGTTACCCTTATAATTAGGTCAAAAGAGTAAATATCTCGGGCTTATTGTCATTTTTCCCTCTCTCTCTTATAGGTAACTTCATAATTTCACATTTAATAAGAATAACAGGTGTAAGGAATGCTATTAAGGTGTGCCACTTTGTAATTTTATATTTACTAGCCCAACTCATGCCTCCAGTGAGTGTTATGTCCAATAAATGTTTAGGGTAATGGGTGTAAGAAGTTATGTCAAGGTGTGCCACTTCGTAATTTTATATTTAATAGCTCAACTCATGCTTCTAATGAGTGTTATGTCTTCTTGTTTTTTTTTTTTTTTTAATCAAAAGTTTAGTTGAGGAGAAAAAATCGCTAACTTTTCCAAATTTCAGGAGAAAATATAATTGAATTTTTAGTAGCATTTTGTAACAAAGCTTAAAGTTCGGTTAGAAAGTTTAACTTGTCCTAAATGTTTTGTAAGAATATAGATATACTTGCTAAGTAATTGCTTAATATAGTTTTTCTTCCCATATTGCACATAAGGGTAAGGCTAAGATCAAGGGTTGGAAGAGGCTTGGTGTAAAGGCATGCGTAGTGACGGAGCGGGTTACCGTAACGTGTTTGTTTTGATTGAATTAATGTTTATTTTTAAGGTAAATTTTTTATTTAGCCCCTATATTTTAAACCTTGTGTAACATTGGTCTCTGATTTTTATTTCGTAGTTGAAATACCTTTAAACTTTTAAAATGTTGCTAACGTAGACCTTTCCATTAATTTTTGGACAAAACCGTTAGTAACTTAATCAAAAAGTGATGCTAACTACCGGAATCTATAAAAAAAAATAATAACAGAAAGGACTATTATAACAATATTTTGAATAGTTTATGCACATTTTAGGGAAAAAAAAAAAAGAGAGACAGAGAATACTCCTAAACTATAAAAATATTACTATAACAATCATTTATGTTAATTTTTAAATGGAATCTGTATTTAGTCAAAAAAATATTTACTAACAGATTCTATTCAAAAATAATAAAAATATTATTTTAATAATATTTTAATAATTTAAGGGTTTTTAACCGTAAAAAAAAATTAAGAACTAAAATTATATAAAGTAAAAAGTAAGATCTGACCAGTAATTTACCTTTATTTTTTAAAGAGTATATTAGTTTAAAAATTTAAGTTATTATGTTCATTTATATGCAAGGTTTTACTTAGGGGGTGTTTGGTTGAATGGTTCAAATCATTTAATTCAAACTTTTTTTTGTCTTTTTCTTCAAAAATTTTTATCTTTTTCCCAAAAAATTTTTTGTCTTTTCTGAAAATTTAAAAAAATTTACTATTAAAACTTAAAAATGTCAACTCAAACTACTCCACCAAACGGGTCCTTAGTTTGATTTTACTGTTTTTATGATGTTTTAAAATCACTTTACCAAAATTATGTTTCCGCAACAAATATTCATGGTAGGGCAATACCTGCTTGGACAATTCATTTCCAGACATCAGCTGTCGCCGTAAGGCATCAGTTTGATCCCGTCCATCAAGTCGTCGGCCATATGAACAGCAACGCCAAGCCTCTGGAGCCAGTTCCTGACTTGGTTGCTGTGGCGTTGCTTCTCCTCAGCATCAAGAAGCACAGCTTTGATGAATGAGATGGTGTCTTTAAGTTCGTCGAGCTCGCCGTTGACTCCCCAAAGCGATGAAATGTCTCTCACAGCAGCTGATCCCAAACTCCTGATTATTTGTTCGGCAATCGGAGTGAGTATTAGTTCTGCCATGATCACTGCAAAGTCGGATTTCCGATCGAAGGAAAAGCTTTCGGAAAGGAGTTTGAGTTTAGAGGTTGACCAAGAGAAATGACAAAGGACGTCTGTTGGTGCTGCAGTGGGATTCAATAGAGAGGAGCCTCAATACTTTTTTCACTGACAGAGAGGGTTTAAATGTAATTTCATGTTTTCAGCGTGAGTGTAGCCCACTAGCGCCTAATCCCGAAATAATTAAAATAATTAATATTAATTAATCATTCAGCTTGCGTTGGGCCCATTTTTGTTTCATCGTGCCGAAAAAAAAGTTTGCTTTACCTGAGTAATAATAAAGAAAACCAACTTGTTGTACCAGCTATTTAAAAAACAACTAAAATAAGATGTAGTGCGATAGTTTAATATGACAACTTGTTGTCTTATGGATTTAGTGCGAGAACTTTATTTCTTAGTGATAATTGTGTTCACATGGGAAGATCCTCTGCACGTATTTATCGCTAATCAAAGCTCCGCGTGATCGATTATTTGCTAGGTCCTCTTAAAATATGTCACAATAATGAGGATGAATTCCTTTTATTATTATTATTATTATTATTATTATTATTATTATTTTATTGAAGCTGGTAGGTCCCAATTATATATGAACTTTTTTTTCTTTGGGCTGATGCATCAAGGTTTTGCCAATAAGCCCTATTGAACAAGCCTTTTTTTTTTTTTTTATAATAAGTGAGATTTATTGGAAAGAAAAGAAAAAGGGTCTTAAAAAGAGTGAGAAATTTAATCTTTCTTTATATTCCGATAAAATGATTTTTTTAATGCTATTTTGTACTTTTTGTCCACATTATTAGGCTTTGAAACTTATAAAATTAATAAACTTGTAATGTTTAAATAATTAAAAAAAATATTACATTATTTTAGAAAGGTCTACAAAACAACCAACAAAAGTCAAATGTTAATTTAGCATCGGTCATACGTTCTAATAAATTCATCATAAAATTTAGTATATAATAAATATAACATCATAGATAACACTTAATGGGAGAGCGCTTTTTTTCATCTAAATACTAAAATTTACCATCAACAAATACTCTAAATCCTAAAAGGAAACTTAGCAAAATTAGAAAATGACAGAAAAAAAAGCAACTCAAAAGATAAATTTTCTTACTTTAAAACCCTTCTTATAATAAGTTCTATGATGATAATTATAAACATTTTATTTAAAATTAAAGTTTAAAATTGTTGAGTTTTGTTTTTTGTTTTTGTTTTTTTGGTTTTTTTTTTTTTTTCCTTTTTGTTTTAGTCTGCCGGCCGCAGGCAAGGAGTACTAGCTTTATAAATTTTACAATCTCAACTTGACATATGATATTTATATGTATCAACGACGCCTTCGATTGATCAACTTGTTGTTGATATATACAAAGAAATCAGTAAACAAGAAATTAGGATATTAATATTTATCACTATTGTGTTGTCGGGTTGCTACACAAGTTAGGAAACAATTATCCTTTAAAATTCCAAAAGAACGTAAAAAGGGTGAAGGAGGGATGTAGCCAGTTCTATTGGATAACTTTTTGAATTCGGTGGAATTGTCATTCCCTTCAAATGAAAAGGCTTCCTTCCGTTAATTTACTTTTTTCTTTCACGATTACCATATTTTTGAAATCTCACACGAAAGAATCATCACCTACTCCCCTCAAAATAACGAAAACATCAATTACATATGTGAAAAAAAAAAAAAAAAAAAAAAAAAAAAAAAAAAAAGGAGACAAAATAAGCACAAACGAAGACAAGTAATGATCGTAGCTACAATTGCAATATTAAACTCATTATATCTCGCTTAATACTTGTCAGCAATTTTTTAAGAGCTCTTTTTGAGAATGAATTATTCTTTCTTTTCCTCCTCTTTTTTTTTTTTTTTTTTTCCTTGAGTTTTCACAGATGATGCATATTTTCCACTAGGCATATTTATTTTTTAACCTTATTTTGAACCAAATTAACACACCACAATTACAATAACCAAAACAAAATTAGCTTATGTAAAATCTCAAAATTATGAGATCATCATATCCTGCTCTGATCCTCGGAGGCTCAAAATTACCTGTTTATGCCAGAAAGCTTCAGATTCCTTGTCTCCCCAACAGATTATTGAGCGGACACCTACACTCTGAAGTCTCTTTCTTAACTCCATAAACAATAAACGACCAAGTCCCTGCAAATATGAAATGCCTAATATGAGATATTTTAGAGTCAGAGGTATTTTAGAATGAACTCCACTATGTCAGAAGCTGTAGAAACAGAGGAAAAATGGAGCCGAAAATACCATAAACAAGATGACCAAATAACATATAGAGATCAAATGCACCAAACATGTTTAAACAGTATGCAATATAATACAATCACTCCTCAAAAGGGAAAACATTGATGCTTATTTAGTTAAGATGGATCTGGAAGGAAACTCAATAAAAGAAATAGAATTAGAAATATAAAAATTGGACTTGTGGTATCAAGACAGCCCATATCTCTTCATTTACGATCTACAACTCCTGCCCATTTGGAAGTTCTAATAGAGATATTCCACTTTGCTTTCTCGACAGACTATAAAGCCAAAAGTATCAGAACTGAACAAGATACAGTAGCAAAATATTAAGCAATCCCATTTAGAACAAGGCATTACAACATGAGTATCACAGGCAACAAAATCAAAGGAATGCAGACAATCAAGAGTGAAAAATGAAAATTATAAGACCTTTCGTTGGTAGACTGAACTGACAGTGGCAAGCGGAACCTCAGCATATTGTTTGTCAGGAGGAACTATCTGATAAGTAATTGCAGCTATAACCTGCATGAATTGAGAAAGTAAGCAGAATGAGGAAAGAAATAGTTATAAGCTATTCAATATGGTGTCGCATTGGCATAAGTAGATTGTATTTCGTGGAACAAATGTTAGAGACCCACAAGATAAGTGGTAAGCTTACCTCTTCATTACCTCCTGCAGGCATAAATTTCAAAAGCAGCGTGCAATATTTCCTGTGGAAGGTGCTATCGGTAGTTAGTACATAATAAATTACCTTAAAATATTTTGAGGCAGAGCTAGATCCAATAGAAGCATGCACTAAAAGAGTGCGTAAAACTGCTTTTACCCATTCATCACACATCGTTCCAAGAACATTGATTATTGTTTTCCTGTATTTGCAGCATAGTTCATTGTGGGAAGTTCTGTCACATACATCTTCAGCGCTTCCGACAAAAACCCATCTACCTATATGAGTTCATCTTCAATACCATCCAAAAACAAATGTTGTGATGAACAAAATAAAAAGAACTTACCTGAAGATATGATCTGCTAAGGCTGTTAACATCCCTAGGATTCACAAGCACAAATGAAAACTCGCCCAGACCAGAAGCCTTTCTCTTCCCCTCCTCTGAATAAAGCCAGAATGAAATCATCTTATATCATTCCAAAGTATCACATACTCAAAACTGCAAAATGCTTATATGCAATAGTAAGTGTAATAAATATTTTGCCTGGTAACTTCGTAATGATTAAGATTTTAAGCGTTCTAATCCTTTACTAATGAGAACAGTAATAAAAGAAAAGGAAAACGAGCACATATAAGATTTTTACTTCGTGGCAGAGCCAACCTTTCATTTCAGTAAGGACATACACTAAATTTTTTTTAAAGAAATTATTAACATTAAAAAAAAAGTCGTATCATGGTGTTTTTTGAGAACTAGCAACTACATATACACATAGAGACTCATAAAACAAATTGTAATAGGTTAAAATGAGTTTTTGTGATTTAAAAATGCTACATAATAGCTCTATTTTCAATACGATTGAAATTCCTTTCTCAATGTATTCAACCAAACTATCATTCAACTATTGTTTCTCTTCCTTTTAAGTCTTCTTTCTTTCCTTTTGCTAAGACAATGAATTTTGACCAAAGAACAAAGTTTTTAACAAGGGCTTATTTAGGTATTACCAACATTGAGCGAGGGGTAGAATTGGAAAGCCGTAACATTTTTAAGTGGAAATTTTATGAAACAACAAGTTCAATAAGGGCTGCCCCCACTCGGCCAAGTGTGCCTCCATCCCATCCACCCTTAATATGTGTGCTCTATCCACTTCCAGCCGTTAAAAGTTTTACTATGACAAAATTTCACACACCTCAAGCCTCTAAGATTCTCCATGTTTTTCTCTAACCTCGCTACCAAAAAACGGAAGTAACAGTTGGACAACCGAAAATACCCCATTGTACCCTCTTTTCGATAACTAAAATAAGGTAGATATGCAGGATAATTCTGCACAACAATAATAATTAGGCTCCACGCACTCATAGACTCTTAAATTTCCTAAACGTCCCTTATTTAAAAAAAAATATGAAATGACTGCAAATAATTTATTTGGAAAAAAAAAAAAAGTATCACCAAGAAATTAATATAGAAATGGATATACCTGATTCGTTAGATCCAGAACGTGCAATATCATCCTCGTGATTCTTCTCATTATCCTCTTCCCGTACTGAACCAACAGAAAACAGTCAAATCAACACAAACCATCGGGAAAACAAAAAAAGAAACAAACAAACAAACAAAAAAAAACAGCCTCAAAAGTGATCAATTTCCATAATCAACTGAAAAACGATACTCGAAGTTCGAACATCACCTGAGATTAGGACCGTCGCGTTTCTCGAAATGGAGATTCGGAGGCTTTTCTCGTCCGATTCACAGGTGTACTTGCTCGCTTCCACCGTGACCTCGCAATTCCCTGTGAAGAGGAAAGCCAAAAACAAAAAAAACAAAAAAAAAAACAGAAGAAATCGAAAAGTGAAAATCACGAAAATGGTGGTTTTGGAAGATCAGAGCGATTCGATTTCGGAGGAATTAGGGTTTTGGAGTTACCGATTGAGATTGGGGAGTGAGAAGATGAAGATGGCGAAGCGGTTTTTCGTCGTCTTGGCGCCATTGTGTTTGCGTGTGCTTTTTTGTTTCGAAATGAAGAGCGGGACAAAAAGAGGAGGGAGATGGTACATTTATAGTTCCGGAAAGTGTTATTCTCGTAAATATATTGATTGTTTGGGAAAATTGGTCTTTTCAGTTCATTTTCTTTTCTTTTCTTTTTTTCTTTTTTTCTTTTTTTCTTTTTTTCCTTTCATGCAAGTACTCTTTTTTTTTTTTTCAAATGCTTTTTTTTTTTTTTTTGTAAGAGGACTTTTCTTTTTAACTTAAACACGAAGGATTTTATACTCTATAACTGGTACTAAAGTTAAGTATGGAATTATGTTAAATTATACTGAGATTTTGATATTTTGTTTAGAACTAGTGAAGAGCATGTCGAGATAAATTTGAGAAAATTTATCTAAGTAGGAGAAAATTAAAATAATAAGTAAAAAAATATAAACATAAAGAGATCAAAGAGAAAAATAAACAAAAAGATCAAAGGATTAAAATGAAAAAAATTATCAACGTGAAAAAGTACTATAATGAAAAATAAGATGGGCCAAAAAAATTGGAAAAAAAGGATTAAAATGGAAAAAAAAAATTATGCCAAAAAAAAGTCAGAAAAGAAAATTTAAAAAAAAGACTAAAATGAAAAAAAAAAAAAAGGCCAAAAAAAGTCTGAAAAGAAAATTAAGAAAAGGACTAAACTAAAAAAATAAAATAAAAATTGATCCCAAAAGAAAATTTAATAAAGGACTTAAATGAAAAAAAAAAATTGGGCTGAAAAAAAATGGAGTACCAAAAAATAAATACAAAAATTTTTCGTCCGAAAATAAAATAAAAAATGACTAAAATGAAAAAAAAAAAAAAAAAAAGCCAAAAAAAAGTCCTGAAAGGAAAATAAAAAAAGGACTAAATTGAAAAAATAAAAATAAAAACTGATCCTAAAAGAAAATTTAAAAAAGGACTAAAAGGAAAAAAATTTTGGCCAAAAAAAAAAAACAGAGGACCAAAAAATAAATACAAAAATTTTCGTTAATCGTTTTGGACGAAGCCTCTTGCTACAGAATCAATTATTGGTACTTCTATATAATGTATAGATGAATCTTTCCTATAGTATGTTTTTATGAATTTGGCACTTGAACTCTACGTTTATTGTTGGAGTTAATATTAGATATAAAATTTGGTCAAAAAAATGTTGGATATAAAATTATCGGATTTTTTTAGGGAAAAAAATTAGTGGTTTATTCTTCATGAAACTCTTACTCTTCCTTAGCAAGTAAATTATCAAATAACGTCAGTAAATTATTACTTCTGACATAAAATTAAGGTTTTTTTTTTTATTTGTGTCATTTTTATTTTATCCTCTAAACTAAAGTCTCATCTTATCTCCTGAACTTTGAATTTAACATCACTTTACCCTTTTTATCATAATTTCAATTAAAGCAAAACAAAGGAATTAGTCTTACTAAACTCATTACGTTAGGATTTCCAATAAAAAGAAATGAAAAGATACCAGAAGATTGCATCTAACTCACTTTTTTTCGTCTTTAACTGAATTTTGATAAAAGGGATAAAATAGTTTTAAATTCAAAATTTTTATAGCAAAATAAAAACTTTTAAAGTTTAAAGTTTTAATAGCAAAATAAGAACTTTTAAAGTTTAAAAGGTAAAATAAAAATGATCAGAAAATTCTATTTTGGAAATTGCAATTTTTCACTAGCTTTTGACTGAATGATAGTGGTGCTTATCGAATGCAATCAACCGATCAAACTGTTCGATTCAATCCAATCCATTTTTTACGGATAACCGACCTCTATTAGATTGGATCGGATGACAACTCTTAAAAATCGACATAGATTAGATCGGATGCACTTTTATTCTCAAAATATCCAATCCAATGCAACCTTTATTTATATTTTATGTAAAAAGAAATATAAGTTATCTTTATGCTTAACTAATTTATCAAAAATTTAGTTTTTTTTTTTCATACACCTTCATTATAGAAAGCTTCAAAGCCTACATAACACGATACTAACACTAAAAAGTTCATTCTCTCACTTTCTAATTCTGTAACATATTATGTTACACATTCCCACCTCATATACTTCTTACTTGTTTTGTTTAAATTTTTATATTTAACTAATAGGTGATTTATATAAAAAAAGACCTAATAGATTCAAACAAGAAAATAGATAAAGAAGAAGAAAAAAATATTAAGTTTAATAAAGATCAAAGAGCAACTGATCAATCTAATTTAATCCAAACAGACTATAAATGGATTCGATTAGATTGGATGTTATATTATTAACGGATTGGATTGAATGAGATTTTCAAAAAAAAACCTTTAATTAGATTGGATGTTATACAACTAAAATAGGACGGATCTTATCCCATGAACGACCCTACCAAATGGAACACTTGGAATGAATTCTGAAGTAATTAATTAGGAGCAATTGGACACAAAATTGAAGTGGAGAATATTTTTCAAAGTCAAAGTCAAAGACTAGCCTTGGACTTGTTATCGGGCAATGTGTAGCTGACCGGTGACTAGGATTATTTCACCCACTTCTACCACATTTTAACCTGTTTGTCTGTGTGTGTGTTTGGATTTTGGAGACATTAATTTAAACTTTACTAAAAATGCATGTTATTGCCTGGAAAATTCTTTAATATACAATATGCAAAAAAGAAAGAGAGAGATGCAACAAAGACAGCACATGGGTGATGTTAATTTTCCTTTCTTTAGAACGACACAAATAATTTTAGCTGTACTATTAGGGCTTGTTTGCTTCGTCATCTCATTTCAACTTTTTTTTTGTCTTTTTTTCAAAAAGTTTTTGTCTTTTTCCCAAAAGGTTTTTTGTCTTTTCTAAAAATTCAAAAAAATTTACTATTACAACTAAAATATTTCAATTCAAACTAACGAACCAAACGGACCCTAATAGTGAGAGTGGGGTGTGTTAAGGGCTTAATATGCTTTAATCTCAAGTTCAAATTTAAACAAACGCTTGTAATTAGTATTTGTGAGGTTTATGGCACATGGGTGCATACCCAAAAAAAAAAAAAAACACGCATTTACAATTTTTTCTACCCAAAAAAAAAAAAAAAAAAAACTTTTGCAAGGAATGGTAAATCCACGTTAGACTCCTAAGAAAAGAATATTTAAAATATACTAATTTATAATTAAATTTTTGTCAACATACAAAATATGCATAATCTTCCGAAGTATATTTGATCTGACTGGTTTGATCAAATGATGCACACTTCTATTTAAAACATAAGATCATGGATCGCTTTCCACCCATGAGCTAACCCAATAGATTTTACTTTTTAGTAGCGTTTTTTTTTTTTTTTGGGGTTAAATTATTACTTGGCTATGATCTTGGCTGCTCATCCCATAATAATAATAACAATAATAATAATAATAATATAAAATGTGGCCCAGATATGAATATGTTAGTTTACCAATTCTACCAAAATCTTAAGCCGTTAAAAAATGGGGCAACAATAGTTTTGTATTTCAACAGAATCGAGTACTTTTCATGCTTGAAGGTTCAATTCGTGTTTCACCTACCACTGGTGGTGATAGCATGGTGGTAAAGGAGATCTTACTTGGAGCCTTCGTTTCTAACAGGTCAGAGATTCAAGTCATGCATCATATAGATCTGCCGGTTTGACATCTATTTGTTGATAGACTATGTGAAGATCTGATATTTTAAATGTTGAACGCTCTAAGATATGATTTTTAATCATCTTGTTGGTGGTCAGAGCTGTTGCTTACCAATTACGTGTTGGATGCCTGGACCGGGGGGCATGAAGAGATCCCCCTTCTTTTACTTACCATTTGTCTGTTCCAACTCATGGCGAGGCATGCTCTCTACGTTTCCTAATGGTCACAGTCGGAAACAGAGATTACTCTTTTGAAGCAAACTTTTTTATCATAACCTTCTAAAAAGCGTCCTAAATTCGTACAAAAGCTGCAGACTTCAATTCTATGGTGTTTAAGTCTTTACCAAATTTAAATATACAACAATAGTATAACTAGTGATTTATCTTAACTGTGCAAGCAACAAAATGCACAAATAATGACAATGAAAAAGAACATGTGTGGTTATAAGTATATATCCTGATAATTTACATCTAATTTTATTGCAAGATGCATAATTCAAATTCCTCTGTTTCAAGTTTAAAAAAAATTGTACATGATCATTTAAAACAAAATCGTAATTGAATCTAGAAACAAAAATTTAAGCAGATGATACATTCTTAAATTCAAACATACGTTGCCTTCTCAAGAGTCTAAAATGTGAAAATTTAAATCTATTAGCCAGATACTCATTTTAAATGAGTATTAATTAAGTTCTTATTCTATGGTAACTACTAACACATTTGATGGGACGGAGATGAATTTTTTGGTTTGAAATAAACCCGTTATGATTATTAAACTTTCATGTCATTGTACCTTTTTAATAAGGAGAAGACGATATGCTTATGTGGATGCAGATCTTTTCCTTTTCTTTTTCCTTTTTTTCCATACCAAAAAAGAGGGCAATGGAAAAGGTAAAACCCGCTGTATTTTATTTTCTGGCAAAATCATGTTTGTCACTTTTTAGTATACGGCAACGTTACGGCTCTTTAAAGTGTGCAAGTTCTTAAATTGCTGCTGCAATTAACAGACCCTCACGTTTATACTACAAGAATATGTGCCTAATTACGCTTCTCAATAATTAAGCCCAATTACTACTCAATTTGAACATGAAAAAATACTTTATTTTATTTTTTCTTATGGTGTATTTGGTAGAACAGTTTGAGTTGAAATTTTTAAGTTTGAGTTAGTTGACTTTTTAAAAACTAGTTATAATTTTTGTTGACTTTCAGAAAAAGACAAAAATTGAGATGAAAAATTTGATTTTAAACTTGCGAGTCAAACAGAGACTTAGAAATGCAGGTAGGTCTGGCAATTCGTGTTAAACATGTCAATCATGTCAGCCCATTTCCGACCCATTTATTTTCGTGTTAAACGTGTCGACCCCATTTCGACCCAATTATTAATTGTGCAGTCCAAACCCATTTATTACGTGTCGTTCTCGTGTCGTGTCACCGTGTCATGTCCGAATAATTTGAAAATTCTAATATAAATATGTTAAACGTGTTAATCGTGTCAGCCCATTTCCGACCCATTTATTTTCGTGTTAAACATGTCGACCCAATTTCGACCCAATTATTAATCTGCGGTCCAAACCTATTTATTACGTGTCGTGTCACCGTGTCGTGTCCGAAATTGCCGGCTCTAAATGCAGGTAATGGTCCTTCTTTTAGGCTTAGATATATATATATATATATATATATATATTATATAATACAGCATTAAAAAGGACAAAAACGATTTTAAGCTTTAAGCCTATGAACTCGGTATTCAAACTCATACCTTGTATCACCCGTTGTGAGAACCTAAAGCTAAAATATACCTAGATACTATTATAATGTAAGAACATAACATCTCTATTGAAATGTTAAAATTATTATATTAATGATAAATTTTAATATTTACACAAAAAATATTCTTCAATGAAATATTATATTTGACATTAAAATTTTTATATCCTAAAACATACTGATAAATTTACTATTAAACATAATCAATTTTAAATTTGACATTAAGATTTTATTAATTGGTGTCTTTTCTTCTTTCTTTCTTTCTTTCTTTCTTTCTTTTTACTCAAAAGTATGAAAATTTGAATCCTATAATTTATAATGTAATCAAATGTCTAATCACCACTATGTCATAAGTACGATCAGTTAGGAGGTGTCTTTTGACATCTCTTCATTTACAAATAATTCTCATTGCAAAATGATATTTGAATAAGAAAAGCGTGGATCTACAAGGTCAATCAATCCCAATTCATAAATTGACTTATTAGCTTTTTCATCTAATAAATTTTGAGAAAGACAGTGATAAAACCCTTTTTATATATTATATCGGTAGAACTCATTTTATAGACCATTCAGTGTCTTTCAATGACTGAGATATTGATTGTATATAATAATTATAATGAAAATTAGCTTATAGTATTATAAACAAAAATTTTTAAAAAAAATTCCAACACTTCCACCGAAACCTCTCACGACGACAACCTTCGACTGTCCGACGATGGTGAAATCGCCTCCCAGCGACCAGCTTCAGGACCAAGGCCCCCACCATATGAAATTGCCAAACAATGAATCCCCCCCAACCTACGAAATCGACCCCCCTCCCCGACGACCTTTGGGCCCTCACCGAACAACGAAATCCCGCCTCCTCACAAAATTATTGGATGCCAATATCGCCCCCACCTGCAAAATCGCCAGATGATTGACCAGCCTCCTCCCCCACCGCTTCCCCACATTCAAAATTGTCAGACGACGAACCCCCCTCCCCCCTAGCCGATCCCCCCACCTATGAGATTGCCACACGAAGAAATTGCCCCCCACGTGACCTTCAAGCACCCACCGGCCCCCCAACAACTTTCCGTTATCGCCGGTGAGCTTCCAACCCTCGTGGCTAAATTCAGACCCGCATCAGCGACCTCCTATTGTTTTTAATTTTTTTAATTTGAGAGTTAGGGGGTGTTTAGTGAATGAGTTTAGTTCAAGATTTTTAAGTTTCAATAGTAATTTTTTAGAAAAGACAAAAAAAATTTTCAGAAAAAGACAAAAATCATGATAAAAAAAGTATAATTTAGTTTAAAATGAGTATTACACCAAACTAGCCCTTATTTTTTTATTTGTTTTCTACGATCCTATAAATCAGGACCTATTTTTATTATTATACATCTTCAACATCTCATCCATTAGAAATTCCATTCATCTTAGATGAAGCTCTACTGATTTAGGATATATTAAAAAGGCTTGACCGCATATTCATCCATAAATTTTATTTACTTTTATTTATTTAAAACTAAAAAAAAAAAAACACTTAATGATGATTGAAAAAAATAGCATTATTAACCAAGCACAAATTTTGTTAATTTACCAAAAAGAAGATGCTCTAATATCATTCGACTTAACAAACATCAAAATAGAAGAGAAACTCAATCCACCTCATTGATGATGATCATCACCACCTGAACAAAAAACCTCTACATACACTTTCGGATGATCCTGCACGTCCGATGTATATATACACGTATATACATCAGATTGGAAGAAGAAAATGCTGCAAATACCTTAGACCATCCTCAACAGTAACATACCTCCAATTCAACACACTTAATATCCCCACACTAACTTTCTCCACCCTAACCTTCCCGCCACCACCGCCGGCGCCGGCGAGCCCGCCCTCCCACCACCCTCCAAACCCCATCTTCAAGTCCGCCACAATCCCACTCCCCGCCGCCCCAACGCAGCATCCTGGCGGCGGCAGCTCCGCCGAGAACCACCCCTCGGCGCCGGGGGCGAACGTCATCTTCCCATCGCAATCCATCATCGCGAACACCGCCCTCCACCCCTTCAACACCACGTTCCACGCCACCTTCACCTCCTCCGCTGCCGCCACCGCGGCGGCGGCGGCGGAGAGACCGAGCTCGCGGTCGACCGAAACGTCGAACTTGAAGATGCCGTTGGGGTCCGGGGAGAGCTCGTCGGCGGGCTTTGCTAGAGAGACGATGGTGTTGGAGCCGGTGGTTATGGTGAGGGTGAAGATGAGGTCGGAGAGGGAGAGACCGGGCTCCGACGGGGTGTGGCGGCAGCGGACGGCCGAGGTGTGCGCGACGGCGAAGAGGCGGCGGAAGGAGACGGAGGAGGAGAGAGAGAGGATGGAGGATAGAGAAGGGAAGTGAGAGATGAAAATGGGCCTCCAGAGGTGGTCGGAGGACATGGAAACCGACCAAGATTTGCAGACACAGCAGGCCATGGCAAGGGTTTTCAGGTCAAGGTATTGCGAGACCAAAACAAGGACCTCCCATGGCGGCGAAGAACAAGAACAAGAAGAAGAAGACGCCATAGCCATTGTTTTGGTGAACTTGGAAGTTTTTTTTGTTTTTGAAGAAGAAGGCGGTAAATATGGGTTTAAAAAAGAGAAGAGAAAAAATAATAAATTTGGGGTTTCTATGGGGTGTGGAAATGTGGAGGGTGATTACGGTGGGGTTCAGAGAAGGACATGACACCTGTCAACCGAGAGGATTCTGCATGAAAGGGACATGACACCTGATAAAAATTTTATCTACAACTAACTTACTAAATAGAGGTTAAATATTGATGAATAAACTTGTAAAAAAGGAAGAGAAAAGAAAACCATAAATTAACATTTACATTTATCGAAATGGCACAAAAACACCTTATTTATATCACTATAGTTTTCCTTCTATTTTAGTGATTATAATTTTTTTTTAATTTGAGAAAAGGGTGATAATAATCTGTATATATTGAATCCTTTTTGAAATTCAAATTCTAATACATCACATCTCAATTGAACTTCTCTTCGATGCAAATTGGACAAGGAAATTTTTAACTACTTTTGTGTGTCGCTTTGACTTTGGTTGGAAAGATAGGAATGTTTGGATTCATGGGTCAATCAACAAAAAGACTCAAACAATTTCTTAAAAGTTATTCAAATATTTTTATTAATAAAAATGACTTCGAATAATTAGGAAGATCATGGTTGTTCCTATATTAAAATGAAAAAAAAGGTTATTTTACTAATTCTAATTTTTGAGGTTGCCATTTTGGCAAATATTGAATGATTTGCGTCATGGTCGCCTTCAGGAGGTTGAGAAGATTCTGGAGAACAGGTGACAACTGGCTGGTAGAATCCAACACTACTAGAAACTACTCTTGTGAAGACAACGTTATTAACCATAACAATTGTCGTAGCTAATAATTGTATGCAGACATGTTTGTAGCATTTAAAACTACGTCGTTGCAAACAAAATACGACATTGTCATGACGTCACTAATCAAAGTCGTCACTACTTATTATCTACGGTACTAATTCCCTCGTATCACTACAGTAAGCAAAATGGCACAAGAACACCTAATTCATATAGCTACAATTTTCCTTCTATATTAGGGATTATAATTTTTTTTTATTTGAGGAAATAGTGCCAATAATTTATATATATTGAACTCTTTTTGAAATTCAAACTCTATACCTTATAATAAAATAATGTGTAAAAAGATTGCCAGACTTTATATAACTACATCTTAATTGAACTTCTCGTTAGCTTAAAACATTGTTACAGTTGAGTGTTTGGCAATTCGTAAACAAGTTTTGTTTGTGGTGGGGAGAGGACTACAAGTTCAGGTTATCAAAAGTGACTCCATTTACTCAATTAAAAAAATATATATATGTGACGGATATTTGTTAGTTGTCGTTGGTTTTTCTTGTTAGTGATATTATTTTGTTTTTATATAGAATAGGTGGTGGTATGTTCTTTAGTCTAAAAATATGGCAGTTCACGCACTAGTTCATAATTTTTTTTTTTTGAGCTTGTTCGGCATTTAATTTTATTTTAAACTAAACTGTACTTTTTCATTATGGTTTTTGTCTTTTTCTGAAAAAATTTTTTGTCTTTTCTGAAAAGTCAACAAAAATTACTATTGAAACTTAAAAATCTTAAACTAAACTCATTCACCACACACCCTTTCTTATGATCAATCTTGGTTAGCAAAACATTCAAGCGCATTCACACTATTTTATAAAAATTCAACACAAATCTAAACTTGTATTTTCTTCTTTTACCAATTCATAGTACACTCATTTTCTATCTTTGCACTCTTCAAATATTACTTTAATAAAAACTATCAGACATATATTACATTTGAATATGATTCGAATCATAAATTTGAATACAAACATTCAATTTGAATGAATATGCAAATGATCACTAAACACCCCAAACCCAAACATTAAAACGAGTGCATGGGTCTAATGACCAGAGACTTAGGAGGTGTTTGGAACATATTCTTTAGTTTTGGAAATATTTTGATTATAAATGAGTAAATGTTTGAAGTTATACGTTTAGTTGAAAATGAACTATGATAGTTAAACAATGTAAAAATTTGAAACATATTTAGGGGGAAAAAAAAGCAATATAGATATTGTTTTATCCCACTTGTCATTTTATACAATTAAAAAAAAAAAAACAGTTTGACTTGTTTTTGAAATTAAAACAAAAGATATATCGAAAGTACGAACAATGAAATTAGTTTATTTTGATAAAAGACAAAACAAAAAAAAAAAAAAGAACAAATTACACTTTTCCCTGAACTTTAGTTGTTGTCACAAAATATTCCCTAAATTTTAATTTGTAACATTATTTCCTCTTAAACTTTGAAAAAGTTTACAAATTTTCCCCTTAATTAAGTTTTTGATTAAAAAAAAAATGCACATAATACTCATTGGAAGCATGAGTTGGGGGTATTAAGAATAAAGCTATGAAATGACATACATTAACAGCATTCCAGGCATCCATTACCCTTATTAAGTGTGAAATCACAAAATTATCTATAAAAGTTTACTCTTAACTATGGGAAAAATGAAAATCAACTCTCGATATTTACTCTTTTGACTCAATTATAAGCATTTCTCATTTAATATTTACAAATCATGCTTTCATGTGTGTTTTTTAGTCAAAAATTTAATTGAGTAGAGGAAATTTGTAAACTTTTCTAAAATTCAGGGGAAAAGAATGTTATAAATTGAAGTTCATGAAGCATTTTATGACAATACCTAAAATTCGTGAGAGAAAAGTGTAATTTATTCAAATATATATATTTTAAAAAACTCCAATTGAAATGTATGCTCAAAAGCACCTACTTAACGAAAACTATAACCAACTTTCCTCTTTCTCTCTCTAACGCTTGCATATTAGGGTTTCTCAATCATTTCTCTTTTTTGGGCCCGGATTCTAGTAATGGCCTTTGGCCTATTTCTGCTTTCTCGGCCTTAGAGATAAAGGTGGGAATCATATGATTAGTGTCTTGGCAGATGCACGTCCATGGCAGGAGGATAGGCTTAATGGGAAAAAGCAATGTAGGAATGAGATAATTGGTGGTCGCGCGTGGTCGTCATGTACCAATGAGGACTTGCAGCAGCTCAACTTCGACAACCCAGTTTCTTCCAACGAAGTAGTTCGTTCTATCCGCAAGGACTATTTCTATGTAATTGATTTTTTTGTTTTACAGTTTGTGAGTTGTGTGTAATAATGACGATGTACTTATCGTCTTTTCTTTGGATGTTTTATTTTTATTTGATATTTCTAATAACGGATGGGGTTACTCCACCTTCCAACTTGGTTATTTATCTGGCAGATTTGAGTCTTAACAGTGTTTTGGTCGCGCTATAATTATTTCTATGCGGAGTTAGTAGTGACCTTTGTGCTATTGAGTCTTGGCTCTTGATTGATCGAGAAATTCTATCGAATGTAAGGATTCTGTCAAAAAGAGCTTTACATATGCTCAATTTTAATATGCTAAGGTATATACTCAATATCAGACCTCAAGCATACGTCTTTTCCTTTGAGTATCAATAGATGTTATCGTGGATCCGCTCTTATTTAATGGTTTTGTTTCATGTAATATGAAGTTTGTTATATTTGGTTTTTTTTTTTTTATCTCTTTAGTGAGAGTTATGAATTTCCAAAAAAAAAAAAAAAAAAGCACCTACTTAATTCTAAACAACTTAAAAATGACCTAGGGAAAGAGCTGCCCAAATAACGAGCATTCCAAATCAGAAACGACCATCAAACAGGCAGTACGCTAATATATATATATATATATCTATATATATGCTTTTATACGACAATAAAATTTTGAAAGGATAATAGCATATACAAAAGCGGAGAGCCAACGCCCTCTTCCGCCTCCAGCTCCTCGCCTTGCCTCTGGTTTCAGGTTTTCTTATTCTCACTCTTGCTGCTAAATGTCCAAAGTACCTTATATATGTATAAATATTTGTGTGTATATATATAAACTTCAAAGTCCGTGATTGCGTTTTATAATAGCAAATCGGAATCTCTCTCGTCTATCTCAGTGACAAAGTGATGGCAACGCTGTTATCTGCAACAGCCACCACCAAACTAAGCCTGAAGCTGCCCTCCAATGGCTTCCAACAACAAAACCCACCAACAATTTCTCCTTTTTTCTCAGGTAACTCCGCTAACCCACCTCCATTTTCCTTTACTTTTTCTAGCTTAGGACCAAAACCACCCCACTTAAACCCTCGTTTTCTTTTCGTATATATGTCAGGATTTAGTGTTGACAATAACAAAAAGGTTTTAGTTGTTAGTTGTACTGTAAAGAACCAGTCTCAAATCCAAACAAACGAGAAAAACAATGACAAGAGAGTAACAAGGAAGAAGAACCGAGTTTTGAGTGAGGGAAGAGATGAGGATGAGAATTATGCACCCATTTGTCCTGGTTGTGGGGTTTTTATGCAAGATAAGGACCCGAATCTTCCCGGGTATTTTAAAAAAAGGGCAGTGATGATCTCGGAATTCAAAGATGGTGTGGAGGATTTTGTGGATGAGATTGAAGTGTTTGACGAAGAGGATGAGGAAGAAGAGGAGGAGGAGGAGGAGGAGGAGGAGGAGGAGGAGGAGGGGTTTTCGGATGGAATCAAGGATAAGTTTGAAGAAAGTGATGCGGAAGAGGGTGAATTGGGAAGTGGGGATGAGTTTGATTGGGATTCTGATGAATGGGAAGCTAAGTTGATGGAAGAGGAGGAGAATGATTTGGACTTGGACGGGTTTTCTCCGGCGGGGGTCGGTTATGGTAATATAACCGAGGAGGTGCTAGAGAGGGCGAAGAAGAAGAAGGTGTCGAAAGCGGAGAAGAAGAGGATGGCTAGGGAGGCTCAGAAGGAGAGAGAAGAGGTCACAGTGTGTGCTAGGTGCCATTCCTTGAGGAATTACGGGCAGGTGAAGAACCAAGCAGCCGAGAACTTGATTCCTGATTTCGATTTCGATAGGCTGATTTCTACCCGGCTGGTGAAACCGTCTGGGAATTCTAGTTCTACGGTTGTAGTTATGGTGGTTGATTGTGTTGATTTTGATGGTTCGTTCCCAAAGCGAGCAGCTAAGTCGTTGTTCAAGGCATTAGAAGGGAACAAAGATGATCTGAAGATTAGCAAGAGGCTTCCGAAGCTTGTTCTTGTTGCAACAAAGGTTGATTTATTGCCATCACAGATTTCTCCTACTAGGTTAGATAGATGGGTAAGACACCGTGCTCGGGCTGTCGGGGCGCCTAAACTAAGTGGGGTTTATTTAGTCAGTTCTCGAAAGGATTTAGGTGTGAAGAATTTGCTTTCCTTCATCAATGAGTTGGCTGGGCCTCGAGGAAATGTGTGGGTCATTGGGGCTCAAAATGCAGGCAAATCTACACTTATAAATGCACTTGCGAAGAAAGAAAGAGCAAAAGTTACGAAGCTCACAGAAGCTCTTGTTCCAGGGACGACTCTAGGAATCTTGAGAGTAGGAGGGATTTTGTCTGCCAAGGCAAAGTTGTTTGATACTCCGGGACTTCTACATCCATATTTAGTGTCTATGAGGTTGAACAGGGAGGAACAAAAAATGGTCGAAATACGGAAGGAGCTACAACCTCGGACTTACAGAATGAAAGTAAGTATATCAATGCCATCCTATTGTTTATGTCTGTACCGAATTTTTGAAATTAGCATGGCCCATCTTAGTGAGGACTACTGGTTAAAAATTGTAATATTTTATCTATCAAAGTATTTGATTGGTGTGCGATATTTCCATTGTTGAGGCCGTTACCCGCTCCGACATCGTGCTTGCACACCGGGAACACTTAGTGCCCGGCGAGGCCCACATTCACGACAGCATCCGACCACACCAGAACGACCGCCTAGTGATCCCCAACCGAGCAATAACGTGTGATCGGGTACACACGCGCCGACCGGCGCCGACCACACGCTAAGCGGGTGGCCGACCGCCCCCGACCGCGTCACGACCCGAGCACGTCCGACCACTCCATCAGGGTACCGGCGAGCTCGCCTCCTCACGCTCGGACACAACCTTTTGCTCGGAGCACCTGAGCAACCACCTCGTGCTCGTGCGCCGCCACTCCACGAGTAAGTACACTCCGTGACTTCAGGGAGTCGAATCACGGCCTACCGCCACCTGCCACCACTATCTCCCGAATTTCCGCCGTCCGAACCGGCTGGAACCATCCCTTCCGCCACCTGCTACAACCACCCCGGCGTCCTTGGAGCAGGGCAGGTACCACGTGGCGCCACTGGATTGGCCCACGACCTGCGGGCATCATGCCCCTACTTACCCGCCGGGCGCCCTAGGGAGCCGACCCGATCGGGTCGCCCCGAGCACCCAGGCCCGCGGGAAACACCTATAAATAGAGGACTTTTCCTCCATCCCAGGTACGGACAATCTATCCTTGCCAAAACTCTGCCTCTCCCTTCGCAAATCAGACCCAAGTTCTGACTTAAGCATCGGAGTGCCCACGGCAGACACCCCACCGGTGTCCCCGTCACTTCTAGGTGCTTCCTTCTTGTCTTGCAGGAGTACGAGAGCACGAGCAGAGCACACGGGCGAGGACGGTCGGAACAGCCGACCACATTGGGTGTTGGTGCCGGAGACATTTTTGGCATCAACATTTTGGCGCTAGAAGGAGGGCCCAACTTGAGCCCTTCCAGCAACCGCAACCTTCACGCGCACCATCAGAACGGTCGCAGCATACCCATGGACGCCCAGGACAGCCAGGACTTCCAGGAAACAGAGAATCGCACACGCACGGGCTCCCCGAGCAACCGCCAGCAGCCGCGCCCGCGAACACGCGCACGACGCAGGCCAACCCAGACTGAGTTGCTCACCGAAAACATGCAGAACCTAGCCGGGATGGTCCGAGCATTATTGGACGCCCAATTAAACCCCCAGGCCCGGGCCGCGCAGACACAACCCGAGGCGGCCGAGTCTACCCCAAGTAGGCAACCAGGGTCAAGTGCCCGAGTAAGAGGCGGGTCTACCGCGAGAGAGAGGCCCGATGCTCGGGAAGAACGGGTCAGCTCGGGCAGAGCTCCCAGGGACGAAGGGACTGCCCCGGGACGCGAACGATCAAGGAGCCGCCGTAGCGTGAGTGCGCGTTCGGGGCCCGCCGACCGCCAAACAATCCCCGGAGGGGACCGGCGAAACGTCATCGACGTGCCCGCGAGCACGTCGGTGTTCGACCGCCTGGGCCTCGCCGGGCTGAGGCGGAGGCGCGCCCTCGGACGCTCCCCCGATCGGCGGACCAAGGAAGAAAGGGACCAAGAGAGACTCGACAGGATGCAACGACAGCTGGACCAGCTGGTGGACCAGCAATACGGACTTGAGCCGGTCGGGGCAGTGGATCCCCCGTTCACCCCGGCCGTTATGGCATCACCGTACCCCCTCGGATTCAAGGTGCCCGCTATAGCACCCTACGATGGCTCTACAGACGCCGACGAGCATGTGGAAAACTATCAGGCGCATATGCTCATCCAAAACGCCAACGACGCTGCACTTTGCAAAGCGTTCTGCCTGACACTGACCGGGGCCGCCCGCCAGTGGTACCGCAGGCTGAGGCCCGGCTCGATCGGCTCGTTTAGGCAGTTGGCTGAGACCTTCACTACCGCCTTCCTGGGATCAAAGGCTCGAAGGCTTGAGGCGGCCCATTTATTTGGGATAAAGCAGGGTGACAACGAGCCCTTGAAACAATTCCTCGAACGCTTTGACAGGGGGGTAATGCAAGTCAAGGGGTGCTCCGACGACGCCCTGGTCCAAGCCTTCCGAGAAGGGATCAAAGATCAACGGCTGCTGTGGGCCCTCGCGTATGATGCGCCCCCATCCTTTGCGCACATGAGGGGAATCGCGTGGAAGCATGCCGAGGCCGACGAGTACATGAGGAGAAGGGGGTTTTCGCCCCAAGGACAAGCCCCACTCCCCGGCCAAAAACCAGAAGGAAGCGGGGCAGGGCCAAGCCGAGCGGACAAAAGAAAAGCAGTACGCTCGAGCGGAAGGTCCGAAACGACCTCGGCCCCGAAGACACCAGCAGGAAAATTCCAGCAGTACACTCCCCTGGTGGCCACAGCCGACCAGGTGTTCGCCCAGATCTCAGGGCGCGGGCTTCTCCGGGACCCTCCACCGCTCCGAGCTAACCGCCCCCGGAGGAACCCCGAGAAGTACTGCCTCTTCCACAAGGACTACGGCCACGACACGAGAAACTGCATCCAGCTCCGTGACCAGATTGAAAAACTGATCCGGGACGGCCACCTGCGGGAGTTCGTGGACGAGGCGGTCGCGAAGGCCGGCGATCCGAGCAGATCCGCCCAGGCGACCCAGGACGCGGCCGGGCCCAGCGGCCGACCCGCGGATGCGGACCCGGAGCACATCGTGCACACCATCTTCGGCGGAGCATCCACCGGTGACACGGCCAGCAGCCGCCGGAGTTATGCCCGCGAGGCAAGGCAGGTTGCCCGCGGCGAATATGTGAACATGGCCGAGCACATAACCAAAATTTGCCGCCAGGAGAACACCGTGATAAGCTTCACCGACGATGAAGCCGATCGATTGCTACACCCGCACAACGACGCTCTGGTTGGTGAGATAAGGGTCGCCGACAACGTCATCCGCCGAGTCCTCGTCGACAACGGCAGTTCCGCCGACATCCTATTCATGGATGCGTTCACCAGGATGAAGATCGAAGGGGCAGTACTCACGCCCGCGCGGACGCCGCTCTACGGCTTCGCTGGTGAGTGCGTGCACTCGGCTGGCACGATCCGCCTCCCCGTAACCATAGGGGATGGCCCGGAGCGAACCACCCGGATGGTCGAGTTCATCGTGGTGGACAAGCCATCCGTCTACAACGCCATCCTAGGAAGGCCGACCCTCAATACACTGAAGGCAGTGGTCTCCACATACCATCTCGCCATGAAGTTCCCCACTCAAACCGGTGTCGGGGTCCTCCGCGGAAGCCAAGAGTCCGCGCGAAAATGTTACGTGGACGCGGTCAACAAGGTTTGCCGCAAGAGCGGCACCCTAAGCTCCGTTGCGACCATAACCAAGATCGACGACGCGGACACCCCGAACGGAGAAGGTGCCCGACTTGGGGACCTGGACCCCCGCCTGCCCGAAGAGCTGATCCGAGCAGACCCGGTGGGCGAGCTGACCCCGTACCAACTCGACCCGGATCACCCCGAGAGGGCGGTTATGCTCGGGTCGGGCCTCGACGAGGTTACCCGCGGGGAGATGCAACGCTTCCTCAGCAGCTACAAAGACGTCTTCGCATGGTCACACAAAGACATGCCCGGGATAGATCCGGCGATCATGTGCCACCGACTAAGCGTCAACCCGACAAGCAGACCCGTGATCCAGAGGCGAAGAACCTTCAACCCGGAAAGGTACCAAGCCATCAACGAGGAAGTGCAGAAACTGCTCGCCGCGGGGTTCATCCGGGAGGTCACCTACCCGGAATGGCTAGCCAACGTGGTCCTGGTCAAGAAATCCAACGGGAAGTGGCGCGTGTGCATCGACTATACCGACCTCAACAAGGCCTGCCCGAAGGACTGCTTTCCCCTGCCAAGAATAGACCAGCTGGTCGACGCTACAGCAGGACACGAGCTCCTCAGCTTCATGGACGCCTACTCAGGGTACAATCAGATCCCGCTGAGCGAATCGGACCAGGCCAAGACGGCATTCACCACCGACCAGGGGCTTTACTGCTACCGAGTCATGCCCTTCGGCCTAAAGAACGCGGGAGCCACGTACCAAAGGCTAATGAACAAGATGTTCGCCCCGCTGATTGGGAAGTCCATGGAGGTCTACGTGGACGACATGCTTGTAAAGAGCAGACGCGCCAAGGACCACATCCACGACTTACGGGGATGCTTTGACATCCTACGCCGGTACCAGATGAAGCTGAACCCAGAGAAGTGTGCGTTCGGCGTAGAGTCCGGCAAGTTCCTTGGGTTTATGGTGAACCACAGGGGGATCGAGGTCAACCCCTCCAAGTCACAGGCGGTCCTGGACCTGCAGCCTCCCCGAACGGTGAAAGAGGTACAGAGGCTCGCCGGCATGACAGCGGCGCTTTCACGCTTTATCTCCAAATCCACGGACAAGTGCGCCCCATTCTTCAAAGCGCTCAAAGCAACAGGGAGGATTAGCTGGGACAGCGAGTGCGAAGAAGCTTTCGGGGGCCTAAAGGTATATTTGGCGAACCCACCGATGCTATCAAAGCCCTTGCCCGGGGAGATCTTGTATGTCTACCTGTCCGTCTCCGAGAAAGCGGTCAGCTCTGCCCTAGTACGAGAGGAGAACAAAATACAACTCTCGGTATACTACAGCAGCAAGGCCTTCCAAGGGGCGGAGGAGAGGTACACCCCCTTAGAAAAGCTTGCCCTCGCACTCGTCTCGGCCGCCCGCAAGCTAAGGCCCTACTTCCAAGGACACCCCGTTCGGGTCCCGACAAAGTACCCACTCCGCCAGGTCTTGCAGAACCCGGAGCTGTCGGGCCGCATCGCAAAATGGGCAATCGAATTGGGGGAGTTCGACATCGAATACGTCCCCCGAACGGCGATCAAGGCCCAGGCAGTGGCCGACTTCGTCGCCGAGTTCACAGGGGCGGCCACACCCGACCAGGGGGCATCCGAGAGCGCGCTAATGCCAGGGGTACCTGACCAGGGGAACGAACACTCGGCCGCGAATGGGCATCCCGAGAACATGCCTGTGCTCGGGAAACCTCCTGAGGACGACCGCCCCAGGTGGAAACTCTTCGTCGACGGCTCCTCCAACACAGGGGGCTCCGGAGCCGGCCTTGTTCTCATCAGTCCGGACCAGTATAAGACGAGTCAAGCCCTGCGCTTCGGCTTCAAGGCCTCGAACAACGAAGCCGAGTACGAGGCAATGATAGCAGGGCTCGGGTTGGCCCAGGAGCTCGGAGTCACCGACGTCGACGTCTTTAGTGATTCGATGCTTGTAGTGAACCAAGTGACTGGGGAATTCCAAGCGCGAGAAGAGCGGATGGCGAAGTACCTCGAGAGAGCAAAGGCCCTGCTCAACCAGTTCACAAGCTACCGCATTAGCCGTATCCCGCGGTCCGAGAATAGCGAGGCCGATGCTCTTGCACGCCTGGCCTCAGGGACCGACGCAGAAGGCTTGGTCTCGTTCCCCGTCGGAAAGTTAAACCAACCCACTGTTGACCAACCGGAGCACGTCCACTGCTCCGAGAGTGCCGCGACATGGATGGACCCAATCAGGGATTACCTCACCTCCGCTCGGCTGCCCGAGAACCGGGAAGAGGCCCGCCGGATCAAACGTACCTCGGCTCGATTCATTATGATCAATGGGAAACTCTACCGAAGAGGCTTCTCCGCCCCCTACCAAAGATGCATCGGCCCAGCCGAAGCAGACTACCTAATGAAGGAGATCCACAGCGGCGTATGCGGAAACCACTCGGGGGGAAAAGCACTCGCCTTCAAGTGCCTCCGCCAGGGGTACTACTGGCCAACGATGGACAAGGACACGACGGAATTCGCACGAAAGTGCATCAAGTGCCAGCAGTTCGCCAAAGCCATCAAGTCTCATCCGGAGAAGCTTACCTCGGTTGTGAGCGCCTGGCCGTTCGCAAAATGGGCTCTTGACCTGATCGGGCCGCTTCCTATGGCCCGGTCCCAGCTGCGCTATTGCTTGGTCGCGATCGACTACCTCACCAAGTGGGTTGAAGTGGAACCCCTAGCACAGCAAACCGAGCCAAAGTGCACAGCCTTCCTATGGAAGAGCATCATCTGCCGCTTCGGGATCCCTCACACGGTGGTCACTGACAACGGCAAACAGTTCGACAACCCGAAATTCGAGGCACTGTGCGAACAGTTCGGAATAAGGAAAGTCTACTCGTCCCCAGGATACCCCCAAAGCAATGGTCAGGTCGAAGCCGTCAACAAGACTATCAAGGACAACCTGAAGAAGAACCTGGAGAAGCACAAAGGGGCCTGGATCGACGAACTCCCCCGGGTACTGTGGGCCTACCGCACCACGAGGAGGACGGCAACCGGAGAGACCCCCTTCGCCATGGCATTCGGGGTCGAGGCTGTAATCCCCGCCGAAGTCGGCCTGCCTAGTCTCCGGATAGAGGGTTATGATGAAGAAGACAACGAGGAACAGCTGCTGTCCATCCGGGATCTGGTGGAAGAGAAGCGCGACCGGGCCCTCATTCGCACGGCCGCTCGGAACCAGGTCGTCGCTAGATATTACGACAAGAAGTTCCGACCACGCGTATTCCGAGTAGGCGACTTTGTCCTGAAGAAAGTCCTGGTCCCCCAACCTGGAGCGGGCTCGTTCGGCCCCAAATGGGAGGGACCCTACACCGTCACGGAGGTGGTCCGACCAGGCACGTACCGGCTCCAAGATCAAGAAGGCAATCTGCTCGGCCACCCGTGGAATGCTGATCATTTAAAGCGCTTTTATCAGTAACACTTGTACAAATTGCGAAGATGAATGAATGAAGTATTTCTTCCAAGACCACATGCCTAAAAACGGTCATCCTCGTTAGGGACCAGGTCCCACGACCGAGCACCGACCAAGATCGGTGCTCGACCAGGACCCCCGCAATCAAGCTAGTCCCTCGGTCCTCGGACCAGGGACCAGGTCCCACGACCGAGCACCGACCAAGATTGGCGCTCGACCAGGACCCCCGCAATCAAGCAAGTCCCTCGGTCCTCGGACCAGGGACCAGGTCCCACGACCGAGCACCGACCAAGATCGGTGCTCGCCCAGGACCCCCGCAATGAAGCAAGTCCCTCGGTCCTCGGACCAGGGACCAGGTCCCACGACCGAGCACCGACCAAGATTGACGCTCGACCAGGACCCCCGCAATCAAGCTAGTCCCTCGGTCCTCGGACCAGGGACCAGGTCCCACGACCGAGCACCGACCAAGATCGGTGCTCGCCCAGGACCCCCGCAATGAAGCAAGTCCCTCGGTCCTCGGACCAGGGACCAGGTCCCACGACCGAGCACCGACCAAGATTGGCGCTCGACCAGGACCCCCGCAATCAGGCAAGTCCCTCGATCCTCGGACCTGGGACCAGGTCCCGCGACCGAGCACCGACCAAGAGGTGCTCGACCAGGACAACCCGTGACACTTGCACCCGCGACTAGCTCTTAGGTCCGAGCACTATACCCCGCCTCATCTCAAACCTCATCAGCCTTAGCCCGTGGACCAAGACACTTGGTCCGCGCACTGGGGGGGTTAGGACGGGGAAGAGCTCCACGACCCAACACAACAAAGACCGTACCCAGGTGACATATCCGACCAGAGAAACAATGGGGACAAATTGGAAAGAAAACATTCATTTGAATCAAAATTGGAAAGAAAACATTCATTTGAATCAAAATAGGTGGGGGGTACAATCCGGGCACCCCCGAGCC
Source organism: Ficus microcarpa (assembly GCA_025413485.1). Classification (NCBI taxonomy): domain Eukaryota; kingdom Viridiplantae; phylum Streptophyta; class Magnoliopsida; order Rosales; family Moraceae; genus Ficus; species Ficus microcarpa. The sequence goes on along the minus strand of CM046387.1, from coordinate 22,662,444 downwards.
CAAAAAAAAAAAAAAAAAAAAAAAAAAAAAAAAAAAAAAAAAACACCTAAGCCAAAGCCAAGCTAATCCATTTGGCCTGGAAGGACGACAGAGCCAACGGTCGTCTGATCGGGAAGCAGCTGCTCGTTAATCTGCGTGGGCGCTTGCTCCGGGTGCTGCTGCCCGACCACCAAAGGAGGATCAGCGGAACGATCGACGGAGGGAGCCGGCTCCGGGTCGTCTATGACTATCAAGTCCTCCAGATCGGGCGTTGCCCCGGTAACCTCACCCTCCTCGGCAACGGGGTCCTCACCGTCCCCGGCCGCAGTCTCCCCCGAAAGCTCTGGAGCAAAAGTCCAATCCACCCCGGTCACATTCGGGTTGGCGAGGTTGAACCCGGCAATCATGTCCCGAATACCGTCCTTGTATTCGGCCTCCATGAGCGCCTTGAGCTCCGCCGACCGAGAATACTCCTCAACGGCAGCTGCACCTGCCTGATCGAGCGCCAGCTTGAACTCCGCCGACCTGGAGTACTCCTCTATGGCGGCCAACCTCGTCTGCTCAAGTACCCTGGGAAGATCCTCTTGCAGGTACCGGGCGCGCTCACGGTCCTGGGAGGCCACAGTTTCCTCGATCAACGCGCAAGCCTCCTCGGCCTCGCGGCGCAAGCGCTCCTCGGCAGCGCGGGCAGTCTCCGCCTCCGCCGCCCTCTTCTCGGCGTCCGAGGCCTTCAGCTCGGCTTCCTTGGCCCTCTGCTCGGCTGTTTCGGCCTCGGACTTGGCCTTCCTCTTGTCAGCTCGTGCCTTCGCAGCATCTGTCTCAGCGGACCGAAGCTTGGCCTCCATGGCATTAGAGTACCCACGAGAGGCCGAGTTCGCCGTGAAGGCCAGACAGACCGCCTACAAGGAGACTTCGGTAAAAAAAATATATATATATATATATATATAATAATAATAATTCTCGCGAGCAGAATACACCTACCTCCACCAGCCTCTGAACCACGCCGTCAGTAGCCTCGATCGGGTCCGGGCACTTGGCCGACGCAGCGACCTCGTCCGTCAGGTGCTCGTCAAACTTCCGCAGGAGCGCCATCTGCACGGAGCTCCTCTGAGGAGGTTCGGCTGCAGTAGGCGGACGGTCTTCCCGAGCCCTGTGCTCGTCTCGCCTTGCCCGTGAGGACGTCGCCTGAGCCTGCTCCTGCCCGGGCTCGTCTCGCCTGGCCCTCGAAGATGTAGCTTGGATCTGGTGCTCCTCTCTGGGCCGAGCCGAGGGGCCCTCGCGGGCCGCCGACCCGGAACGCTGCTGACTTGGCAACGCCGCTACGATGGCCCGACTTTCCGAGGTGGGCTGGGCAGAACGGGCGCTCGGGGCCTCTCCGGGACGTCGAGCACTAGGCGGATCATCCTGCGAGCGAGGGCTGCTCGGAGCACCTTGAGAGGACCTGCTCGCCGGGGCACCTTGAGAGGATCGGCCGACCGGGGCCCCCTTGGAGGACCTGCTAGCCGGGACCACAGATGAACTTTTCCCTTTCTCCCCAGCTCCGGTCTTGAACCGCTGAAGCCGAGCAGCACGGTCCTCAGTGCTCGGGCGTTTGGTCCCGCGTCTCTCCCTATCGGCCATGGGTTCTGCAATCACAACAGCCATATTAGTAACTCAAACGAAGCTTACCCGAGAACACTCGACATGGAAGAAAATAACCTTCGATCCGAATGCCCCGCGTAGGGTATAATTGCCTGACCACCCTGTCCATGTCCTCGTCGGCTACCCTCGGGCCCCAGCTCCCGGGGGAGGAGCCGCCAGAAGACGGACCATGGGACGAGGCCAGTGGCACCCCCCGCGGGACCTCGGACCGACCCGAGGACTCCCCCCCGTCCGGGACAACGACTGTCCGTGCCGTGTAGTGGACCCTCGGAACGGGCATCGAAGACGCGACGGTCACCCTTCTCACAGTCTGGTCGTCGGGGTTGGCCTCGGATGACGACGAGCCGACCCATCCATATCTCGCCAGGCTGTCCGAGGCGAGCAGCCCTTGCTGGTTCCTCTCCGGATCGGACAGCTCCCGGAGCCTGTCGATCCCGCTCCGGCTCTCCACGTCTATATGGGGAGACCTGGCCCACACGTACCCACGACGAAAGATGACGGGCACCCTCTCAGCACTCGGAAGCTCTCGCCGTGCCATCTGCTCGTGCAACCACCTGCCCCCGGCATAAAACCACAGGTGCTTGAATTGTTTGTCCGAGTCCGGGCACCCCGTGATGAACGTCCCCTTGTGCCCTTGAAAATAGTAAGACCCCAAGGAAGAGGGAGCCGACTTGACGCGGTACAAGTTCTGGAACACGCGCAGCGGCATCTCGGCGCCGAAAGTCTTCCTCCACAGTACATAGCAGCCGACCAGTATACGGTAGGCGTTCGCATTTAGCTGCATCGGCGCCATATTAAATCGGGTAAGTGCGCGCCTTAGGAAGGGGTGGAATGGAAGTCTGAGCCCGGCCCTGAAGAATTCAGCAGACAGGGTTATGTGCCCGCGCGGGGGCCGAGACGGAAGGTCCCCTGGGCTCGGAACCACGAGCTGCACAGACTCGGGAATGCCAAATTCTTCTCGGAGCGCCTGTAGGTAGCCCGGAGTGACCCCAGTGGTGAAGTAATCGACCGTGTAGAGGGGAAGGGCGCCTGCTAGCTGCTCGGCCTCCGCGTCGCTCATTTTGTAGACGCGCTGACCGTTCACGCGCATCGGACGCGTGGACCTCCTTTGTCTCTCGAAGCTCTCACCAGGCGGCGCCGTGCTCGCCGAGCTCTCTGACCCTTCCCTACCAGAAGTGCTCGTCCCCTCAGCAGACCTCTCAGGAATGTCCCCTTCCTCGGCCACCTGCTCGGCCGGCTGTGCTCGCGGAGTAGGAATGTCCGACAGCCCGGACAGGTCCCCTGGTGGGTTAGAACTCGAGCTTGAGCTTGAGCTGCTGCTCGTATACCCGGTCACGTCTATGTCCACGGACAGATTGTCGTTCTCGGAGTCGGATAGAGTACTCATGGTTTGAGAAAACAGTTACCTGGTCGGAGATGGTCTGGTCTTCCACGGCAATCTCTCACGCAGCCGTCTTCTCGGAAGTCCTCGGATCTGATCTACGACAAAAGCTTCTTGAATGATTTTCTCGTCGGCAGTTCTCGGCAGCTCTCGGATTCGTCAGACGCTTGGTGAAGAATGAGGAGCACTGGCCCCCTATTTATAGAATCCACTTTGGCGGGAAAAGCGGACATCGGTTTCAAGGCGACGCTTCGGTTTCCCGCCAATCCCGTCACTTCAGCATTAAATGCCCTGGAAATGCCGTTTGGCCTTCCGGCCACTCAAGGAACGACACGTGGAACACCCACGTCAGCTGCCGGGGCCACGTCACCTTCGCTCGCTGCTGACGCCAGCCTTTTCTCGATCTCACCCCGAGACATCCCGACCATCATGGCACTTATGCCCGAGCACATCGAGCCTTCAGCGACCACATACTTATCCTCGGCTAATATTCCCTGAGCGAGCCCGTGACACGTTTCGTCGCGCGACACCAATACGACTCGTTTAGCACCCCTAGTCGTGCCCGCCCAGAGGTGCTAGGGGGGCTTATGTTGAGGCCGTTACCCGCTCCGACATCGTGCTTGCACACCGGGAACACTTAGTGCCCGGCGAGGCCCACATTCACGACAGCATCCGACCACACCAGAATGACCGCCTAGTGATCCCCAACCGAGCAATAACGTGTGATCGGGTACACACGCGCCGACCGGCGCCGACCACACGCTAAGCGGGTGGCCGACCGCCCCCGACCGCGTCACGACCCGAGCACGTCCGACCACTCCATCAGGGTACCGGCGAGCTCGCCTCCTCACGCTCGGACACAACCTTTTGCTCGGAGCACCTGAGCAACCACCTCGTGCTCGTGCGCCGCCACTCCACGAGTAAGTACACTCCGTGACTTCAGGGAGTCGAATCACGGCCTACCGCCACCTGCCACCACTATCTCCCGAATTTCCGCCGTCCGAACCGGCTGGAACCATCCCTTCCGCCACCTGCTACAACCACCCCGGCGTCCTTGGAGCAGGGCAGGTACCACGTGGCGCCACTGGATTGGCCCACGACCTGCGGGCATCATGCCCCTACTTACCCGCCGGGCGCCCTAGGGAGCCGACCCGATCGGGTCGCCCCGAGCACCCAGGCCCGCGGGAAACACCTATAAATAGAGGACTTTTCCTCCATCCCAGGTACGGACAATCTATCCTTGCCAAAACTCTGCCTCTCCCTTCGCAAATCAGACCCAAGTTCTGACTTAAGCATCGGAGTGCCCACGGCAGACACCCCACCGGTGTCCCCGTCACTTCTAGGTGCTTCCTTCTTGTCTTGCAGGAGTACGAGAGCACGAGCAGAGCACACGGGCGAGGACGGTCGGAACAGCCGACCACATTGGGTGTTGGTGCCGGAGACATTTTTGGCATCAACATCCATGATGGTATTTATCAAGTACAAAGAAGGGTATGGATTAGTTGTAAAACCAGCCCAAAGTTTTTGCATCCTAGATGCATAAAAAGTAAACGGACTTTATTTGTCTCTGATTCAAATTTCAGATGTTTGCTTGTATTTTGAACCCGTTTTTGCCAGTTGGGTCTCGATCTTACATTGTGCTGATAAGTAATTGTGCTCGTTTTGTAAGTTGTTTATTTATGAGCTCAACTGGCTGACAAAGTTTCTAAATGTGGTAGTATTAGACC
>CM046387.1:22574276-22657616 GCA_025413485.1 Ficus microcarpa | reverse complement strand
CCTTGTGAAAAGCTGCAAGAGAATTGGGGGAGAGGATTTTGGCGCGCTTTGTGTACATTTGACGGGTTGGGTCGGGTCGAACGATACGGGACTGGACGGGACGGGACGTGAAGGGCCTTTCTGGTTCGAAGTTGGAGCACTTCGAAGAAGAAAGGGGAGTTTGGATTCGGAAAACAGAGAGAGCTTGGAGGAGACGACAATGGCAGGGACGAGATGGATATGAAGATGAAGATGAAGATGAAGCTTAAACCCTCTTTACCTGCTGCTTCTGATATCGTTAAACCCTAACAACGCTCAAACATATTAGGCCGTAAATTAAGTGAAAATTGAGAAATTTTCTATTTATTGATTAATATTTTTAAAATCTACTGTTTACTTTAATTGACTAAAATACTAATGCTATTTGTTTGGTAGAGTAGTTTGAATTGAGATTTTTAAGTTTAAATAGTAAATTTTTTTGAATTTTCAGAAAAGACAAAAAATTTTTTGGGAAAAAAGTAAAAACTTTTTACGAAGAAGACAAAAAAAAAAAAGTTTGAGTTGAGTGGTTTGAATGGGGATGCCAAACACCCGTTAAGTTTTATTTTCAATTAAACTGTACTTTTTAATTTTTATTTTTTTTTTTATTTTTTCTGAAAAGTCAATAAATTTTATAATTAATTTTTAAAAAGTCAATCAATTCTAACTTAAAAATTTTCATCTCTTACTAAAGTACCAAAACGATGGCTAAGTTTTTGTTGATCTTTACATATATAACCCAAATAGATAAATAAAAAGTCAAAATCTCTCGATTTTCTTTCTCTCTCACTCAAAGTCCAATGCGAAGACAAAAGGGGATTCCAACACAATCTCACTCACTCTCACTCCAACGACACTGCAAACTCACTCTTACACATCCAGCCAGTAGGCCGTCACCATCTCTAGCGACGACTTCTCCAGTCACGCCATTAGCTGTGAAACATCCCTCTCCAACACCTCTCCGTGCAATGTTGGCTTTCTCTTATCTCGTCTCTTGCACTCCTCATCAACTTCTTTGTTGTTGGTAAAATATCAACTTCTTTTCTTTTTCATTTTCCTTTTTTGATTTTGCAATTTATGCGATTTTCGTCAAATTCTGAACTTTTTATCAACCTTGTACATTTACATAATGAAGTAGAAGCTTGTGTTTAAACCCGAGGAAATCAAAGTATTGGTGGATAAAGTTTTGAGCTGTATTCTTATGAGCATGAACTCTTTTCCAAGTTGTTGTTTATTGTCATATATACATTTATGTTGCAGATTCAATTTTGATGTTTTTTATTTTCATTGGAGGTGTATTGGTCATGAGTTCACATGTTTAATGTGAGTGAGGTAATAATAAATTGGTTTTATGGAAGATTCAAGTTTGAATGGTCATTTTTGGGAGTAAAGACTAGACTCAAAATCTTCCAATTTTCATTTTTGTATTTTCGGAAGACTGCTGATTACCAAATGATTGCTATCTTTTCATTCTTGGAGTGCTCTGTTTCCCTTTTGGTTTCAACTAAGTTTTGAAAAGTTGAAAAAGATTAACATTGGTCTTCCTTCAATAGGTAAAATTGGGGAAAACAAAGTTTTGAAGTAGAATGATAAAGTAGAAGATAATAGATAACCATTGAGCACAATAATCATTTATTGGATCTGATTATGCTTGAGATGCAGGAATTTATGACCAATTAGCTATGTATAGTTGAAACTTGAAATGCCAATATAAACTTCGATACGTTGTATTTGAGCTGACTAAATAACTATACAAACTCCAATTAGGATTACTAAGTTTCAAGTTTATGAAACTGCCACCCAAGAACTATACTATTTCAATAAATGCGATTTCCTTTGATAAGATAATAACTAAATAGTTTCGGCTTTTAAGTGATGTAAGTGATTTTCTACTAAATAATGCTATATCTAAGCTTTTTTTATTACATTTTTTTTTCTAGCAAAAGATTTTTTATTCATGCTACATTTTTTTGTAGCACATAGAAGAAGCCATGTATGGAATAAGAAAAAGCCAGTCCAAATATCGAGATATCATCAATTAAGATGTCGTCATTTTGGATGAGATCTTTGGCCAATTATTGGTGATGTATGCCAATGATGATAGGATCATAGATGATTGTTTCATGACATACGTAAGAGGCGACATCCCCAAAATGGAAATGTTGGAATGGTGCTGAGGCACTTTGCTTAATGCTTAATTTATATGACACATTGGATTCACCAAAAAAGAAAAGGGAAAACATTGGCTTTCAGTGAAGATTGATTTGATAATTGTAGAGTTGGCGGTTCGTTATTGCAATTAGAAACGTTACGAGAAAGTAAAAATAGATAGATTCATGGAACCCGTGCAAAAGATAATTCCCTTAATACTTTAAAAATCTGGACATTTCGGCCACCTTGATCCTTCTCCATAATCCTATAGGAACCCACTTAACCATCCGCAGAATGAGAAATCGTAAGTGTACTTTAAATGTTTTAATTTTTTATTTGTCATTTATAATTACAAACACTAACAAACATATCATTTAAAACAAGGGGGATTATGTCATCTACGCCATCAAATTTATTGAGTTCGATACAATTTTGAATTAATAAATGATAAGACGATGGTCAAATTTTATAGAGAGACAATGTCAATTAATATATACCATAATGATTGGGTTCCATAAACACTTTATATATGTATTTAGTTTTATTTTTAAACCAAGTCTATGAGACATGCCTTGCATTTATGACATGGCCAAAATTTTTTTCTGCATTGTTTTTTCTAGGGTATTAAGTTATGGTATTTGATTGAAATAAGTTATTATGGTAACAAAATTTCTTCTCATAAGTGGTCCAGGTAAAAAAATTCCTGACCGATGTAGGCGATCAGGCCAGTCCATTTGATACAAAAAATAAATAAAAAACATCATACTGCTTCAATATCATAATTGGAAAGATTGCCACCAGTTTAGGAAAAAAACTCCTGACTGGTACAGGCGATCAGGTTAGTCCGGCAAGTTCAAAAAATCAGATAAAAAGCATCATACTACTTCGATGTCATGACTGGCAAGACCGTCCCGGTCCGGGTAAAAGAATTCCTGACCGGTATAGGTGGTCAGGCCAATCCGGCCAATTCAGAAAACCAGATAAAAGTGTTATACTACTTTGGTGTCATGACTAAAAAGACCGACAAGACCGCCAATCATTACGTTATATTAATCAATGATTGATGTAAGCCAACATCACTGATTGACTATCATGTGGTTAATTACTAATTGACTATCTAAGACAATTGATTAATCCTTTTCAGAATAAAAGAAAAAAAAAAGCCTTTTAACTAATTTTTAAAAACTTCAGTCATTTATTAAAAAACTTCTTTAAAAAATGCTATTTAGCTAATTAGACTGGGTGACTTTTTTTAATCATGTAATCTAATAGATAGTTCAATTTTTATTTATTTATTTATTTATGAAAATGGTCGTTTGTCTTTTATCAAATATAGTCAATCAGTGATTAACTATGAAAATTGTTGATTAACTAATGAACAATCAGTGATTGACTATTAATCAATCAATGATTGATTATCAAATTTAGTGATTTACATTATGATTAATCAGTGATTGGCCGTAAGTCAATTAACGATTGACTATTACTTGACCATTCAAGAAAATTAATTAACCATTTGAGAAACACTCCAGTCGATCGAGAAAAAATTTGACCTAAAAAAATAACTCAATTATTCATTAAACGGAGTGTATGGATCATAATTAATTCAATTAGACTGAAATAACCATCTTTAGTAGACCATACAACCGAATAGATCGGTCTATAATATTGAGCGAACCAAGAAGACCAACATAACCGGTACCATTTTGTTCCAGTCTTCTTTTTTTAAATAGGGTTTTTAATATTTATTTTAAAATTATTCCACTTTTGTTAGTGTGACAACAATATCTATTGTAAAATTATTCTAATTTTGTTAGTGTGACAACTTTGTTAGTGTGATCAAACAGTCTTAAGTCATGAGTAATATTATCAATGTATACTACGTCATATAAGTTAAGCGAGAAGATTAGTCTAATTTTTCACTTAATAGAATGCATGAGCCATAAACATACAACTGATAGTTTGACCGAAATAACTATCATTAGCAGACCATACAACCAAGTTGTTTAGCTCGATAATATTAAGTGGACCGAGAAGAATGGTCAAGTATTTTTCTTTTACCTTGACTGACTATCGGTCTTATCGGTCTTTACGGTCATGATACCAAAGTAATATGGAAAGCTTAAATATTTTTCAAACCAGCCAAACCTACATGAGTGGTTAGGCCGATCAGGTATTTTGTAACCTGGATTGGTTGTCGATCTTATCAATCATGACACCAAAGTGATATGATATTTTATTAACTGGTTTTCCAAACCGATCAGACCGATCTTAGCAATCCAGTGAGTCTGATATTTATTTACATAGAAAGGTTGTCGGTTTTTCCGGTAATGATACAAAGTATTTTTGCATTCTTTATTGGTTTTTCCAATCACCCAGATGAAGTAAATTTTTTTACTTAGACTGGTTGTTTATCTTGCCAGTCATGACACTAAAGTGATATGATACTTTATTAACTGGTTTTCCAAACAAGCCAGACCAATCTGAGAAGTCAAGTAGATCCGATATTTGTTTACATGAAATGGTTGTCGGTCTTGTTGGTCTTTCCGATCATGAGTTTAAAGTGTTTTTTTTTTTTTTTTTTTTTTGTATTCTTTCCAGTTTTTTCGGTATTATTTTTGCATTCTTTAAAAAATAGAATGAAAAATTGAAAACTAGTTCAAAACTACTGAACCATCCCCAAACCCACCAGACTGGTCAGGTAGGTCCAGTCAGTTTAGCTGGTCTGGTCACTGTAAACTGTTCTTATGACAGGATTTTACAAATTTACATAGATTTTACAAGCCAAAGATTAGTGCAATTTAGGTTGAAATTGTTGTTTTTCTATATTAAGCTCCCTAACCATGAATGTCTAACCTTTGAACAACTTTGAAAATAATTTAAATAAAAAATTAGAGGGATTAAGATGAACTTACCAAAATTGTAGGGATTTTACAAACTTTTAATACTTTCTTTCTTCTCCTTGTGATCAGAAATTGACGCTCCGAATGTGAAAATGATGGAAGATGTTAACGCGAATATGAGGATGGTTGTTTTGAGGGGGATGATGGAGATGAAAAATGATGGTGAAGGAGATGACGTTTTCATTTTTTTTTTTTTTTTTACAATGGGAGGGGGTTTCTTCAAGAATATCAGTTTTTTTTTATTTTTTATGAAGAAGATAGTCCTTTTATTTTATTTTTCATTATTTTATTTTTTACGTATAAAGGGTATTTTGGAGAAAACAATATATTCATTAATGAATGAGGTCATCTTTGCAATGTTTTCTCTTTTGGGTCTAGTGTTGCAATATGATAGCCATTTTAATCTTATATTTACAAAGGGCCAATTTTTGTTTGATATTCCAATCGGAACTCAAATTTTTCATCTCAATTTTTGTTTTTTTGAAAAATCAATAAAAATGATAACTAGTTTTTAAAAAGTCAATCAACTCCAATTTCAAACTTTCATCTTCAACTACTGAACCAAACGGAGGCTAATGCTAGTTATTTCATTCTCTCTTTTTTTTATTTTTTTGTGCGCAAGAAAAAATTCAAAATGTGTACCATCAACATTAAACATTATCAAAAGGGCTCCTAAAATACTAATAATAATGCTCGTTTAAACCATATAAGTAGGTCCTAACTTTCGATGAGAAGCGCGACATTTCAACCCACCGAATCTAATGTAGTAACGATATGTGTGGCTCAACCGAATCAAACGTGCTAACAACAAAGATATGTGGGTGATGATAGGTCTCCGAAACTAAAGCACATCAGTGGAAATAAGTATTCACATTTAATCCCCAAAGAGGGCCAAATATTTAGGAATTTATGTCCTTTTTACTCCCTCTCTTTCCTAGTTTGAACCCTCTTCTCTCTTTAAAATTAACGTCTCTTTAAAAAGAGTGGCTCCGTCGTGCTACACGCTACAGGGAGGTCCATGTCAAAGCCTTCCTTTAGGCGATTAGGACGGGTCGAAACAACCGGCCTTGGTGGATTGAACCCATCTTGCTCGCCTAGATTGTTCTGTAAGATAATGCAACCTTACAACTTTATATTAGACCTTGATAATTTTTTTTCAACTATTATTTTAGCTTTTTTTTTTTTTTTTCAATGCAGGATTGCTACAAATTTAAACCCAACAATCGATATCAAGACACCCCTCATTTTTCTATTAACTAGTTAGCAAGCACAAGCAAAATAGACAAAGCAAAACAGAAGGGAAAAAAATTCACATGGATCGCCACACGGCTGGTGATTGGACTGCCATATGACAGCCCATGAACAAGGACGAAAGCACTTTTCATAGCGTGTTCATCTTTTTAAAGGATAGCATAGATGATGAATGCATTTGTCCCTTTTAGTATAGAAATAAATAGAGATTAGCATGGGAATAGGAAGGTTGCACATGTGCAATGTATGCGTCTCTTCATTCAACCAACACCTTCATCCTGACTAGTTTCAAAGTTCACAATGATCACAATATGAGATTGCTGAACATTGGAAATCCTCTATTAAATTCACAGCCAGGAAAGCAACTTCAAGTGCTCAATTTATGCTTTCATTGATTTCGCCGTATGTAACAGGAATATATTTTTCATTAAGCAAGCAGAATATGTTATGTACAAAAAAACTCTACCAGAAAACTTCAAAACTGTTTGGAAAGAATGCCACGCACAAGTGGTGTTAGCTGTTAGGGGGAAAAAAAACCATCTTTTGTTCGGTAAAATCGAATGATTTAGTACAGTGATCATGTTTGACGGCAAGCCAGAATCGAGTTGCGGCAGAGGAACCAATACTCTTTCCAGGGAATGAACATCCATGGCAATGGTGTAGGAAATTTGGGCACCAAAGTAGGTCCTATTCTGAAAAAGAGTAAATGAAGTAATACTGTAAGAGAGAGAGAGAGAGAGATTAAACTAGAGGCCATGAGTATCAACAAGCAGGTTCAATTACCTTTTGCCAGTGAGAACCCCGTAAGCGGAAGCAGCAGCAGATGATCGCGAAATGCCAGAAAGAATGTTTTTATAGTGAGGCAAGACTACTTGTCCTGAAAGAGAGAGCCCCACCAAAATAGTCAGCATGAGAAATACATACACATGGAGAATGGTTCGGTGAATTATGGACAAAAGTAAGAACGCACTTCAACAGTACGTAAAGGACACCAAGATGGACGTGCTAAACTGCTCACTCAAAAGAATTTGAATCGATAAGACAGCCATTTAAATCTACAGAGAGTCGTAAACAACACAGCTATGATTTAAGTCAAAGGGACATAAGAATGTTTAAAAAAAAATGCCCCTCTCCATTAAATGTTAACTATGTGTAGCTCAATTTGGCGGTGCAACGTAAAGTCAACCTTTCTCTGAGCTTGGAACCAGCTATAAGAAAGTTCAATGAGAAAAATAAGGAAAGAATGTCCATCTTCAATTGTAGAATATATCATATAGCTTATTTCCAACTTACGAGTACTATTAGAAAAAAAAAAAAAACAAAAACAAAACAAAACAGAAAAAAAAAAACAGAAAAAAAACAAACTTGGGATTTCAATGGAAATTTGATACGCCAAAAGCATAAATTGGCGTGGTCTAAGAGTATCTCTTTGGCCAAGATAAAATATTCAAACAAGTTTCAGCTATGAATCTAAGATATCGCCATATTGGATAAGTAGTCACCCAGTACATAACAAATACCCCAAGTTCTTTCCAAAGGGAAAGAGAATGGGGAGAAAGAAGTCTCACCAAGAGTCATGAAATTGCTATGGAGAAATGAAACCATATAAGAAGATTTTTCTCCGCCGACGTCCTCCTTGTGCAAATTCTCAAATGGGGAACTAAAATCATTAGAAGAATCATTGCTATCACCCTGACAAGACAAGATATCAAACCAAATGCCAGAGGGAAACCTTCTTCGCCTAACCAACCAAAGGAAAATTTTAATGCATGGTGTAGCATGAATAACGGAAACAGTGACTCCGATCAGTATACAGATAAGGTTGATGGTGGTGTCCAAGATGCTAAAGAATATATAGAAAACAGAAGTGGTTGGTAATAGAAGTAGGAGCAGCGTGAACAGAAGGGATCCAACAATGTGCTGCTTCACAGTGTACTCGTAGCTATCTAATCTCTGGCGAAGAGGATTCCACTTAAGGCCCCTGGCAAACGTTAAAAGAAAGAGTGACCATAGTTGATTTAGATACAGGCTTTAATCATCAATGTAATTGTATCAAAACTTTAAAGTGTACACAGACAGGCTAAGAAGTTAACAAAATCATATAAATACTTGGCAAATTTGTTTGACAATTACTATGGCAGCTCAGTGGCATATGGGTGCATCAAGACTCGATATTCAACACCTCAATTTAGCTAAAAAATCATCTTACCAGGTGTCTTTATATATATATATTTTTCAATAAATATTCGAATATCATCTTACTAGAGCAATAAAGTTTTGTTTCCTTGAAAAAATAAAAATAAAAAATATAAAGCAACATTTTGTACCAGAACTGAAGTGGACAGTCTTCTAAGGTTTAAAGGCTACATTGAGAAAATAATAATAATAATAATAATAATAATAATAATAATACAAAAGAGAGAGAGAGAGAGAAAGCAATACCTAAAAAGGCGCCACAAAGATGCTATTGCTTGAATCTGAGTTAAATATATAAGTGAAATCAAGCAGTGGATAGTTGAAACATGCAATGTAGCTAGAGCAATCAAATCCTTGATCAGAGCAGCAGGTAAAGTCACACCAAAAATTATCCCCAACAGAGCAAGGGCTTTAATGAGATAAGTGAGATAAAAACTGATGAAAATCCAAAGGGTTGACCAAATCTGGATTGCATTAAGAGAAATCATGCCAAGAACTCCTGCCAGTTCCGTGTTTAACTTGAAACCTGCAGGGACTCCCATCAACCACACACAACCAGAGCGCAATAACTCGTTGGTAAAATCATCAGCAAAGTTGAGAACCCATGAGCTGGCAGATTCAGCATGAGACAACAATGCAAACCCAAACAAATTTCCAAGAAGAACATCAGTTGCTAAACTTGACCACATGAAATGCCTCTGCAAAGCAGCTTTCTCCGCATATTCCACACATGACAGAGACCTTGGTTATTGAAGAAGAAACGACAATTAGAGCCAAAGCATTAAATGATAAAACTGAAATTGTAGACGATTAAGACAGCAATAATGAATACCTAATGCCCCTGTCCTGAAGGAAGATTGGCCAATACAAGATTTGGGAGCAGCGAATTTGAATATTTAGCCCAGCAGTGTTGAATACGCTCATTGATGATCTGTATAACCACAAGCTTGATGCAAAACTCAAGACCTTGAAAACAGACTGAAGAATGATATAAAAAAAAGTGGACAATGAAGCCACCGAAACGGCAATAGATGCCACATAAATGCGAAAAACCTGAAATGCAACAAGAAAAGGCTAACAACACTTGCAAATTTAAAAACGATAGATGAAGGAAACTAGGGTTTGAGATATTCATGAAGAGAAACAGAGAAAACAGTTCAATACCATGAAAAAGATCTCCTGGGATCCAGATGTCTCCCAAACAATGAGCTAGCTGCAGCGGCACTATTAATTGCAAGAATGATTGTGTCCTGTACTTAGGGTTGGAAAAGGAAAATTAAAAGAAAATTCGAGGTCTTCAATCACTAAAAGAAATCTTAGAGGATGTTTACCATATCACAAAGAGGCTGCTTTTGTTGAAGTTTTTCAACCCACTTTGGTGTCCTGAGAGGAGCTTTCACTTGTTCAAATGAATATTGAAAACAGGTCGAGAAATGATGAGCACCATAGGCCGGGGTCTCATAGAGCATAAACTACGTTTGTCCAAAATAAAAAGAAACTGTGTTAACAAACAGGTCCAATCACTCTTCAAAATGACAAGAAAATTGAGACACAACAAAGAAAATATCCCAAAAGTATTCATGACTTACATACGTGAACATCGCATCGCGACACTATCTGATCATTCCAATGAATGTGATGCAATCTAGGACTGCAAATGGCATCTCTTCCAAACCTTTCCCACGACTGACAAACAAGCCGGATCCAACTATTTCCGATAGAAATTCGCCTATCAACTTTGTGGCATTCACATGTCGATCGTAAATTCGCAATTTGACAACTCGAGGACACAGACTCATCACCTTCTTCCATTTTTACTCGCGATAATTCGCCATTGCAGCTAAGATCAGCAGAACAGTAACCCAACAAAGAAAGCAGTGACTTATCCAGTAATGACACCGGCATTCTCTCGTTTATTTCATGGAGGATTCCCTGAGACAAAATAGCCACAAATTCCGTAAAACAGTACGTGAAAGCGAAACCCCATTTATCATCCTGACCAAAAAATCACCTTCTCCAATTCAATCCAGATAACTTGATACAGCATAAAGCTCAAAAATTTGTTAAATGCCTATATAGTTCATTTTGAAGTTTCAATTCTGAGAATGCTCATAAAGTTCATTTCGAAATTAACTTAGGGTGTGTTTGGTTCGCGAGTTCATCTCCGTTCCAACTCAAATTTTTTTTGTCTTTTCCCAAAAAGTTTTTGTCTTTTTCCCAAAAAGTTTTTTGTCTTTTCTGAAAATTCAAAAAAATTTACTATTTCAACTCAAACTAGTGAACCAAACACCCCCTTAAATTCAAATCAAAACCGATCATATACTAAATTAAAAAATTAAAAACAGGAAAAAAAATAGAGAAATTCAAATGAAATCAGTAAATAATTAAGAACCTGAAGATCGGGTTGAGGATCGGAAGAGAAAGCTACAACGACGTCGAGGGAATTCGAGGAAGAAGGAGAAGAGAGGAACCAGCCGAACAGGAGGGATTTGGAGTGAGGGGGTTGGGTTAGAGGGAGGTGTTTCGGCCACCAAACCCTACATTTCAGTCTCATTTTCGTGTCTCTCTCTCTCGAGAGAAGGGAATGGAATCTCAGTTTGACGCCATTGGTGGGTAGAGTGGAGAACTGGAGAAGCAAGGGAGGGCTTTGGTAGAGGCCGGCGATGGCGTAGAGTGAAAGGAAGAGAAGACAGAGATACGGCGATGCGTTCGAGAAAAGATCGTCTGTGACTCGGAGTTGGGAGTAGTGTGTTCCTCAATCCACAACGAATGGGCTGACAGTATGTTGCTTCTGAACCTTTTTTTTTTTTTTTTAATGACATGTTGCAAATGGACTTGGGCTTTGCGCCCAATTCCCCAGTATAAATTGACATCTCTTTCGCAATTTTTTAGTCTCAAAAATATTTAACTAATTATTTTTTGACAAATTATTTTTAAAAAGTTATAAAATATTTTAAATTGTTTTAGATAACGTAATATAATATGATTGGTTAGACATCACTTAGGACACAAAAAATTGGACAAGTGGATGTAGATCCCCCAATCTTGTGTCCTCATTTTCGAAGAGAAAGAAAGATGGAAAAGAGATTTTTTTTTTTGTTGAATAGAAAAAATTACTTAAATAACCACATTTTTTATATTTATCGACCAACACAAATTCCTCATTCTTGATCAACATGACATAAATTTTAATTAATTTTAATTTAATTTTGTGTCATATTAATCCAATATTAATTTTTGATATCATATTGATGTAATAATCTCTAAATTTATGTCATTCATGTATTTTTTTTTCCTTTTAAAATTATAGTAAATAGTAGTTTTGCTTTTTAGTGAATACTATTACATATACGATTAAATTAGAGTTATAATTTTGATAATATTTAAAAATTAAACTTATTTATAAAATTGAACCCAAAAAAAAATGATCATGTTATCTTCTAATTTGTATGATTAATATTACTTATCATTCATGTTACTACTGATCATTCATACTACTTATTCAACAATTTGATTGATTGATACGAGTTGATTTTCTGTTACGATAAATTGACGAAACAATAACTAGTCCAATGGCTACTTTAGCGGCTACAATGACTTTTTATTTTAGTTCAAAACGATCAATATGTACAATCAGAACAAGTGATTGTTGAGATTCGCGCAGGAACACACACCTTTCATTTTAAAGAGAGGGTTTGAAAACATATTTATTCTGACTCAGAGGGGGAAATGCACTGGAGTACTGACGTATATCATGCACCCGATTTTACATATAGTAATGTACATCGCTTATCAAAAACAAGTCATTTATGGATATTATCAGGAGGCTCGTACAAATCCAGTGGAATAATAAATTAAAAGTTGCTTCTGCTACTCAACCTAGAGCCTTGAGCATTGTCCAAGGACGTGCAGTAGGAGTAACCCATTACCTTCTGGCTGGAATTACCACAACATGGACTGTTGGGGTTAGACTTCGTCTTCCCACTGTACCGTTAATCTTTGGATGTACATTAAACAGACGCTCGATTCACTGATGGATTATGTTTGGGCCATGCCCAAGTTACGGACCTGCTCCTCGATACCCATCCATCGTTCGATTAGTTGGGCCGGACCCAATTTGCCATTCACATGATATCGTTCGAAATTCGGTATGAGATCGAACGTCTAACTTGACTCCTCATGCGAACATCGAGTTTGTAACGAACGATGAACAAAACGAGTCATACGATGAACGTTCGTTCATTATCAATCGTTCGTAGTTCGACCTTTCGAACGGCTTTTCTAAGGGAAAATCCCTTAGTCATCAGGCTCATGCTCATCGATGACATGTCAGATCATTTACAATAACTGACGATCTGAGTATTACATTTCAACCGCTGAGCCCACGATTGTACCTGGTAACTGCTTAAGTCAACTGCACGACTTATCTGCTGACACGTGTCCCATCATACAAGAGGGATAACCGTTCACCAGAATTTCGGATTCAGACTGGGTTCCTTCTTCTATAAATAGAGGAGGACCCCTCCTTCAAATGGATCCTTGATCGAAACATACTATCACTCTGCCAGATTATCTCCAGAAACACTGCAATCATCCATACTGTAAAAACTCCCGATACAGTAATAAAATCACTCTCAGAGGACGTAGCACACTGATTGGGCGAACCTCTATAACTTTTGGTGTTCATTTATTTCATGTTTATCTCAGATTCAAGCATTTATTTTCGTTTTATCTTCTGATATAAGCATTTCAGTTTTTCGGTATGCTTTATGAATTTCATCAACGATTGCCAGGGGCCCAATCAATTATTTAATTCGTACATTATAACTGACTCTGTTAAATTTTTTACTGTAGCAATCCAGCATCTACAGTTTGGCGCCCACCGTGAGGCCCTTGGCCATCTTACTCCGGAAAATTCGCAAAGCATCAATGGCAGAACACGAACACCAGGAAGAACTTCCCCAGGGAAGCCCAATTGGTCATCAAGAAACTTCGACTTCAGAGGCAAATTCCCAGGTTGCAAATCTGACACGATTGGTTGAAGAACTGACCAAAAAGCATGATAACCAGCAGAGCCAGATGGAGAGCATCGCTGCAGAGAACCAGATTCTCAAGAACCAGTTGATGTCCGTCAAGTCTCAAGCCGCATATTCGTATTACTACCCGTACTACGGGTACCCGACAGGGGCGAACACTGGGGGCTGGCAAGCATCCACGTCCCAGTTTCCACGAGGACCTAACAGTGGGGGCTGGCAACAGACCACCCCATACTATCCTCAAGGGACAAGGAACGTTGCACACAGCCCCGTGGCTCCAATGCAGCCTTTGTCTACGCCGAGAAACACAACGGCGGAAGATGAAAGACAAGGGCGGCGGCCACAGCAGCATCAGCCGTATCAGCATCCGCAACACCAGTACCAGTACCAACAACAACAGCAACAACATCAGCAACATCGAACAAGAGAGTTCGATCCCACAGAGCGAACCACTCCAATCCGGCGTTCGACGCCCGACCTACCTCCATCCCCAGGAGGTCCCGTTTTACAAGGGACGATGGAAGTTGAGGACATGATGAGAAGCATCATGGCCGAAGAATTGAAAACGTTGGAAGCCCAGATGGAGCAGCGTTTTTCTTCGCAAATTCACCGAGCCACCACATCTACTCCAGGGTTCGACGACCTCGCCCGAGGAGTTCGAGAGACACCACTCTCCAGCCGCATCACCAACACCATTACGCCCAAGTTCAGCAGTATTTCTTTCCCGAAGTTCGACGGGATGTCAGACCCACATGACCATCTACTGCAGTACAAACACGTCGTGCAGTCGACGAACATTCCAACAGGAATGCTCGACGACATGATGTGCAAGTTATTTGCACAGAGCTTGAAGGGAGCAGCACTGAGATGGTTTTGCAATCTTCCTCCAGAGTCCATCGATTCGTTCGATGAGCTATCGCTCGAGTTCATGAAGAGTTACTCCGTCCACATTAGATCCGGCAAGACGACGAAGGATCTATGGAGCGTTGTTCAAGGCCCGCAGGAATCACTTCGCGCTTACATCAAGCGCTTCAGTAAAGCCATTTCTGAGATCTCCGGGCTAGACGACGGAACAGCAAGAGAGGCCCTGAAGAAGGGTTTGAGACACAGATCTTTATTCAAAAACGAGATCTGTGCTCGATACCCTCCTTCGATCCAAGACGCTTTGCATCGAGCGAAGGGGTTTATCGAGCTGGAGGAAGAGAATGAACGGATCGAGCGAGACTTGGCTCGAACGAGAGAGGAAGTGGTGAAGACGCGCGAAAACCAAGAGAAGACCTTCAGACGAGAACGCCCAGGTCCATCTCGACGAACAGAACGCCGAACAGAACGAACGACAAGGCGTGATCAAAAGCGTCCCCTCTCACCGCCAAAATATGCCCTTGGCATCAGCCCATCAGAACTCATCGCTCATCTAAAGCGCCAGGATTTCGTTACTTGGCCAAAAAAGCTGCCGGAGAACCCAGCTAGAGACACTAGTAAGTATTGCGAGTTCCACAGAGATCACGGTCACTTCACTGTCGACTGTCGAGCATTACGAGCAGAGGTGGCAGAACTGCTAAAGAAGGGTCACCTGCGAGAGTTCCTGACCGAGAAAGGCAGGGAAACATATGGACTCGGTAACGAGTCCAAAGAACGAAGAATTGTGCAGCAGGTCGATGATTCTCCTTCTCCACCTCCAATTCGGAAGACTATCGGCGTCATCTGCGGAGGATCGGTGTATAGTGGCGAGACTGTAACGGCGATCAAGTCCCACCGAAGGAAAGCCACCCAACCTGTTGCAGGTATCCTTCCCAACGACCCAGACGAGCACTCAATTAGCTTCCATAGCAGTGAAGCCACAAGCCTAAGCCGCCCCCATGATGACGTGTTAATTCTAACTTTGAACGTGTCTAATTGTGAAGTTGGTCGAATCCTTGTCGACAACGGAAGTTCAGCGGACGTCCTTTTTCTCGCAACATTGAGGGAAATGGAACTTTCAGAATCAGATATTGAAAGTTCGATGACCGTTTTGACAGGATTCAATGGGGAGTCAACCGCGGCAGTTGGCAAGATTAAACTTCCTGTATTTGCAGCAGGAGTGAATAAATTAACCACTTTTTTGATTTTAGATTGTCCATCGGCGTACAATATCATTCTTGGTAGGCCATGGATCCATGACATGAAGGCTGTACCGTCTACGTACCACCAGCGCATCAGGTTTCCCACGAGAAGAGGAGTGAAGGAGATAAAGGGGAACCAAGAGGTAGCCAGAACTTGCTATCTTCACTCTTTGAAGATGAAAAAGGCCGA
This sequence comes from Ficus microcarpa, assembly GCA_025413485.1. Taxonomy (NCBI): domain Eukaryota; kingdom Viridiplantae; phylum Streptophyta; class Magnoliopsida; order Rosales; family Moraceae; genus Ficus; species Ficus microcarpa. The sequence continues at coordinate 22,641,769 of CM046387.1, read as the reverse complement.
TCGCTTATAGCAACTAGAGCAGAAAGAAAAATCGAACGGTCAGATACAGCCTGACATGGAAAAATTAGATGAAGTCCAGCTAGACCCAGCTCAACCAGATCGAGTCATCAACATTGGCTCTCTGCTCGGAGAAACTATTCGCAACCACTTACTGAGTTTTCTTCGCGACAATCAAGACTGCTTTGCATGGTCACACAAGGACATGCCAGGCATTGATCCAGAAGTAACAACGCATCGGCTGAACATCGATCCGAGCCACAAGCCTGTCAAGCAGAAGCGAAGAAAACTTGGTATCGAGCAGAACACGATCATAAATGATGAAGTGCGAAAGTTGATCGAAGCTGGATTTATCAAGGAGGTACAGTACCCAGACTGGCTAGCGAACGTTGTCATTGTAAAAAAGAAGAATGGAAAGTGGAGAGTCTGCATCGACTTTACAGACTTAAACAAGGCCTGCCCGAAAGACAGTTTTCCCCTTCCACACATCGATCGTCTGGTTGATGCAACAGCGGGACACGAGTTACTCTCGTTCATGGACGCTTTTTCCGGATACAATCAGATCCTCATGCATCCCGACGATCAGGAGAAGACCGCATTCATCACAGAGAGGGGAATTTACTGTTACAAAGTCATGCCTTTCGGACTCAAGAATGCAGGAGCCACTTACCAAAGACTAGTCAACGCGATGTTCGCTGATCAACTCGGTCGAACGATGGAGGTATACATAGATGATATGCTGGTCAAATCATTGAAGGCTGCTGATCACATTGAACACCTATCAGAATGTTTCTCTGTACTCAGACAACACAACATGCGTTTGAACCCTTCAAAATGTTCATTCGGTGTTTCGTCGGGAAAGTTCTTAGGTTACATTGTGACTCAGCGAGGAATTGAAGCAAATCCAGACCAGATTCGTGCAATTATGAACATGCCTCCACCAAAGAACAAGCGAGAGATCCAGAAGCTGACTGGAAGAATAGCTGCTTTGAACAGATTCATCTCTCGCTCGACTGACAAATGCCAGCCCTTCTTCAAGCTTCTCAAAGGTAACAAGCAGTTCGAGTGGAACGAACAATGTCAACAAGCCTTTGAGGAGCTAAAGAGGTATCTGTCCACTCCTCCAGTTTTATCCAAACCCCAGACCGGGGAAAGTTTGTTTCTTTACCTTTCAGTCACAGAAGAAGCAGTCAGTGCCGTTCTCGTACGGAATACGAGCGGCGAACAGCCAATCTACTACGTTAGCAAGACGTTACTTGATGCAGAGACTAGGTATCCGGTGGTTGAGAAATTAGCCCTTGCCCTCGTTACTGCCGCAAGAAAATTGAGGTCATATTTCCAATCACATCCGATCGTCATTTTGTCAACTTACCCTCTACGAGCCATCCTTCATAGTCCAAATCTATCTGGACGATTAACAAAATGGGCGGTGGAGTTGAGCGAATTCGACATCGAATACCGGATCAGAACCAGTCTTAAGTCACAAGTACTTGCTGACTTCGTAGCTGAACTCACTCCGGATCCTTTCATTCCAAAAACTCAAGTAGAATGCTGCTGGACGCTCATGGTGGACGGAGCATCAAATGTCAAAGGATCAGGAGTGGGAATAATTTGCCAGTCTCCAAATGGCGAGATGATCGAACAATCATTCAGATTGGGATTCAAGGCATCGAACAATGAAGCAGAATATGAAGCCTTGATCGCTAGTCTTCACTTAGCCAAAGCACTGGGGACTCGACGTTTGAAGATTCATAGCGAGTCACAGCTCGTTGTGAACCAAGTCTTGGGAGAATATACAGCCAAGGATGCAAGGATGGAAGCCTACCTAGGTATGGTTCGCTCATTGCTGCAGCAATTTGAAGAATATTCGATACAACAAGTGTCGAGGAGCCGTAACACGCAAGCGGACGCCTTGGCTTCTTTCGGATCGACATCAGAACCCAACATACGTCGCAGCATCCCAGTGGGCTACATTGAAGAGCCAAGCATTCAGATTGAAACCTCAATCGTTGAAGTTGAAGCCACAAGAGACTGGCGCAAACCAATCACAGAATATTTGAAGGATGGAATTCTGCCAGATGATAAGCAAGAAGCTCGGAAGCTCAAAACCAAAGCTGCTAGATTTTCGTTGATCAATGACATCCTCTTCCGACGTTCATTCAACGGCCCTTATGCTCGATGTCTCGACGATAAAGAAGCCACTTACGTTCTGAAAGAAGTTCATGAAGGAGAATGTGGAAACCATTCTGGGGGACGATCCTTGTGCAACAAAGTCAAGCGACAAGGCTATTACTGGCCTACAATGCTTCAAGACAGCGAAGACTTTGTCAAACGATGTGACAAATGCCAAAGACATTCCCCAGTATTCCATCAGCCAGCAGAACGATTGTCGAACATCGCAGCTCCTTATCCATTCATGAAATACTCAATGGATATTGTGGGTCCATTACCAAGAGCAAGTGGTCAGCGCAAATACCTACTTGTGCTTACTGATTATTTCACTAAGTGGGTGGAAGCAGAGGCCTTTGCTGAAGTCAAAGATTCGGACGTCGAAGGATTCATCTGAAAGAACATAATCTGCAGGTTTGGCGTGCCCCAAGAGATTGTAACAGATAATGGGTCTCAATTCATCTCGGGCAACTTCAGAAAATTCTGCCACAACTGGAACATTGAGCTTAGCTTTTCCACCCCAAGGTATCCCCAAGGGAATGGTCAAGCTGAAGCAACCAACAAAACGATCGTTCAGAATTTGAGGAAGAAGCTCGAAGCTCGAAATGGGCGATGGGCAGACGAACTCTATGGCGTACTTTGGGCGGACAGGACTACTCCAAGAAGAACGAACGGTGAATCTCCTTTCTCACTGACTTTCGGTGCAGAAGCTGTTGTCCCAGCAGAGATTGGAGTCCCCACACTTCGGCGTCAATTGGCTTTCGAGAACGAAGAACAGAATCAAGAAATGCTCAACGACAGTCTGGACATTCTTGACGAACGGCGAGATCAGGCTCTGATTCGCATGGCCAACTACCAACAATCAGTAGTCAGGTACTACAATTCGAAGGTTCGACCCAGAGCTTTCAACGAAGGAGATCTTGTTCTTCGCAAGGTGTTCCAAAACACTGCCGAACCAAACGCTGGAAAGCTGGGAGCAAACTGGGAAGGTCCTTACAGGATTTTGAAGATTGTTCGACCAGGCGTTTATCGTCTCGAGACTCTTGGTGAAGTTGAAGTCCTCCGCAGCTGGAATTCTCACCATCTCCGCAAGTATTATGTGTGAAGACTTGATCTGTATATTCTTATCTTACTTAGCCAAATTTCTGTTTACTTTGGCTATTTTTCAGACTCATTTTGTAAAGATTATTTTTGTAAGGCCAGATCCTTTGTGGTTGATCGTTCGATCCTACAGGTCTGAGTCAAAGACTATTCTTCTCTTCACCTTCCGAGGCCTGAACTACGTTCGACTTGATCCCTAAACACTGGGTACGTAGGCAGCTCGTGTACATTTATGCGAGTCCAGTCATAAAAATTATTCAACAACTACATCCAAACGAACTACGACTGGCTTGATCCCTAATCATTGGGTACGTAGGCAGCTCATCACACTTGAATGAGTTCAGCTATTGATGTAATTCAATAAATTACATTACTTAGAATTCTTCGCAGTAAATCTACTATGATTAATAGTTATTTGCTTACAACGATTCATGATCGTTCAACAATTCAAATGAACCCTAAAACGTTCGTATCCTAATTCAGTATTCCCTACACGATCATACGATTCTAGTTCGAATACTTGGATTCACATTCTACGTTTGATCTATCGTTCAACGATCGTTCAACATTCGGACATTTATGCGAAATTTATTTAGTACAAACATGAGGAAAAATTCAGATTCTTCATTAAAAACTAAATGAAAACAAATGTCTTGAATACAAATATAAATACTAAAAAAAAAAAAAAAAGTTCTAATACAATAGAAACTACTACAAAACTACTCCCGTACATCACGGTCTTGAGTAGCATCTTCCAAAACTGGGGGCTCGACGTCCACAGCAGTTTTCCGTGAAGCTTCATCGCCATCCAGGGCTGGTTCTGGAATTGAAGTTGATGTCCCAGCTTCATCGAGTATCTCAAACATCTCGATCTCCTCATCAACTTCAGCTTCGACCAGCAGCCCTTGTTTATATTGCTTTAAAAGCTCGTATCGAGCTCTCATAGTCGACTCTTCATGAATACTAAGGACTCTATCAGCGAGCGAAGCTTTTTCGGTGATGAGCGTCTTCCTTTCAGCCTCGAGGGCAGCTTTCTCAGTCTCGAGGACTTTGATCTTGTCTTGAGCTTCGTCATGACGGCTCGCGATGACCTGCGAAGCTTCAAGGTTGTCCTTCGACATTTTTATCGTACTTCGCAGGTCAGCTACAAGGCTTTCAGCGCTCGTCTTGACATCTTTAAAATTTCTGTCGATGTCCTTAAGCCTTGCCTCACGATCGCTGTCTTTTTGTTCGAGCTCTTTGACTTTGTTGCTCATCGCTGAAACTCTATCAGCTGTTCGATATACCAGCCCCATCGTTCGGATGTTGTTCTACAAAAACGAATGAAAAAGGTATTAAAATTAAGCTCATCGTTCGATGATCTGGATGTGCTAATGAAACATATATATATTACCTTCAAACCATCCCAGAGCACGTCGTCCAGATAATCATGAATCCGCCCACTGTTCATCTTGTCTTCATCCACTTCGGAGAAAAGTCGGCGCATGAGCTTAACGCTCGCCTCCTTGTCTTCAAGAAAACTTATGTCTGAAGGCAAGTCGAGCTTAAACTTTTTCTGCCCTTCCTTTATATTTTGAGGCTCATCATCATGTTCGGGCGTTGCAATCTTCGACTTCTCGCTCCTGTTAGCAGGAACTTTCCTCTTTCCCTTCGCCACGATTTTCCTCTTCTTCATGGGCGGTTGGGACGGCTCAACACTAGGCTCGACTGGCTGGACAGTTTGTTCGACCTGGTCAGCCGCAAGAGGTTCCGGAGAAGACTCCAAGACAGGAAACGGAGCAGGGGCATTGCTCGCAGCCTTTGCTGCAGCGGCAGCAGCCTTCTTGGCTTCAAGCTTAGCTTTCGCTGCGGCCTTTTTCTTCGTTTTGAGTTCTTCGGCCGAGGGCAGTTTGAAATCCATCCTGTCCAGAACTGACTCTACGACCAAAGCTTCTTCGTCAGTTAACGGGTCGATGAACAGTGGAGGGCCAAATAGTCGTCTTAGCGCTCCTCTGATTACCAACGTCCAATCGACCCAGGAAGGAAGACTCTTAACCTTACCTGTCGGAATTTCAATGAAGTTCTTCCAAAGGCTCGACGCTCGAAATCTGCTGGGAGTGTTGATCTCGTCCCACTCTCGGTTCGGCAGAGCGAGCAGTTGTTCGAGCTTCTCTTCGAAAATAAGAGCCTTCGGTGGTGGTTTCTTTAGTTCTTTGCCTACAAAAAGAACAAACAAACATAAGATCTCGATACAAAACTGAAGGTACTTGCGCCCTTTCTTATTCTTCGTTCGATACTTACGAAGAGTCCCCCACAGTGGAAAGAAAGCATTCGCGAGACCGCCCATCGAATGTTCGTTCACATGCATGAAGAAATAGCGGTCCTGCCAATAGCGGTCTGCGTTCTTCATGCCATCCACAACTTGTTTCTTCCTTCTTGGATACATGAAGTACCTCCCATGATCCTTCGCATTTTCCTGAGGATAGTATATTGCGAGAAAGTCGTCTACTGATAGTTCGACTTTCGATTCATCAGCCAGTACTATCAACCCCAGGAAAACTCTCATACCGTTCGGCATCAGTTGCGGGATCGCCAACTGGTAATGATGCATCGTCTGGATGAGAAGCGGAGGAAGTGACAGTCTGAGCCCGCACTCGAAGTAAATGTTGTACATGCATATCCATCCTTCCGAAACAGTGTCTGCTCGCTCGTTTGGGAAAGGCAGACGAAGCTGGACTTCGTTTGGAAAGCCATACTTTCCCCTAATCTCTGACAGGTCGTCCTCCGTCAGAGCAGACCGAGGGTTCGATGTTCGAAGGAACGACTCCGAACTTAATCTTCGCGGCGCTTTGGTTAAACGAGCGATAGGAGGTATTGACAGGACATCTGCTCCTGATGTTGTTGCTGGTCGATTCCTCTCCTGTTCCGTACCGCTCGTCCCAGCACCGTTCTGGTCTTGGGAAAATTCTCTGTCGAACTTCGAACGACGAATAGCTTCGACCATGTCTTCGTCTGAACTACTATCGCTCGAGTCGGAACTTGTCCACTCTACAGTCACGTCTTCGATAATTTGCTTTTCTTTGTCCATTGATTCAAACAAAACTTTGGACGAACAAAGAAAAGATTTCAGATCTACACTTAATGTCTATTCGAAAAATCCTTTGATCCTGAGGAAGAACTCGAAGAACAATAGGCTAAAACCCAAGAAGAAAACCCAAAAAAAAAAAAAAAAAAACACACACACACTAAATCCCTCAATCGAGTCACTCGCCGAAACGAAAATGCAGAAAAACAATCCAAAAGGCTCGAAAATGGAACAAGAATCAAGTCGCTGAAACTAGAAATTGCACAAAAAGGAGAAGAAAAGAGAGAAATCTTGCCTGTGATTGAAGTTCTTGAGAAAACTCTCGGCTCTGGAAAATTCGAAGTGCTCCAAATGCGAAATAGGCAAGAGGGAGAATGCGAAAAGTTATAAACCTTCAAAGAGTTCATCAGACGGCTCTGATCTCTTGATAACGCCAGATCAAACGGCATAAATCTCGCAACCGTTCGAATTCTCTCTCACACGAATCATCATAACGATTCGTACCATCGCAACGGTTCGAATTTCGAAAAATGGAGACGTCGCTTCGAGACACCCATTCATTACACGCCACGTGTACCACACGATTCCCTCTTAACTGGAATCGATGCGTTTCATTAAATGCTGACAGCTTTTTCGGATTTCGTAAATCTGAAAGTACCAGAGCTCGACATTATTACGCAAACGGCACTCAAACACTCTATCGAGGATCTATCGCTCGATAGAGTGGGGGGCTATCTGTTGGGGTTAGACTTCGTCTTCCCACTGTACCGTTAATCTTTGGATGTACATTAAACAGACGCTCGATTCACTGATGGATTATGTTTGGGCCATGCCCAAGTTACGGACCTGCTCCTCGATACCCATTCATCGTTCGATTAGTTGGGCCGGACCCAATTTGCCATTCACATGATATCGTTCGAAATTCGGTATGAGATCGAACGTCTAACTTGACTCCTCATGCGAACATCGAGTTTGTAACGAACGATGAACAAAACGAGTCATACGATGAACGTTCGTTCATTATCAATCGTTCGTAGTTCGACCTTTCGAACGGCTTTTCTACGGCTTTTCTAAGGGAAAATCCCTTAGTCATCAGGCTCATGCTCATCGATGACATGTCAGATCATTTACAATAACTGACGATCTGAGTATTACATTTCAACCGCTGAGCCCACGATTGTACCTGGTAACTGCTTAAGTAAACTGCACGACTTATCTGCTGACACGTGTCCCATCATACAAGAGGGATAACCGTTCACCAGAATTTCGGATTCAGACTGGGTTCCTTCTTCTATAAATAGAGGAGGACCCCTCCTTCAAATGGATCCTTGATCGAAACATACTATCATTCTGCCAGATTATCTCCAGAAACACTGCAATCATCCATACTGTAAAAACTCCCGATACAGTAATAAAATCACTCTCAGAGGACGTAGCACACTGATTGGGCGAACCTCTATAACTTTTGGTGTTCATTTATTTCATGTTTATCTCAGATTCAAGCATTTATTTTCGTTTTATCTTCTGATATAAGCATTTCAGTTTTTCGGTATGCTTTATGAATTTCATCAACGATTGCCAGTGGCCCAATCAATTATTTAATTTGTACATTATAACTGATCTCTGTTAAATTTTTGACTGTAGCAATCCAGCATCTACATGGACATTCTTCTTAGCAAGAATTATTGCAGTAGGATAATGGCTAGGAGGATAATAAAAAGAGAGAGAGCAAAATAATATTTTTTTTTACTAACATAAAATTTTAAACATAGTAATAAATAGTATAATTAAATTTTTAACCACATAATGTCAATAAAACCCTCTTTCTTCGTTCTCTCTCTCATTCTTCTCTTTCTTTTCTTTTTTTTTTTTTTTTCTCTCTCTCTCTAACATAAATTCGCTATTAAAAATTAACTGTGAATGCATTATTTTCTAGAAAATTCAAAGAAATCCATGAATTTACCATAAAATATGCTATAATTAATTATATTTTAAAAAAACCTGCTATAAACTTCAAAAGCACCTATAAAATATTTCATTTACTACGGTTTCCTTGATTAAAAAAAAATACTCTTAATTAAGAAAAGAATTGTGTTTCGCTTTAAAAAAAATACCTCATTTACATCATTCATATCAGTTACGCAAACAATATCGTACTAAAAAAAATCTCATTCGCTCAAAGATTTCATTCTGAAAAACTGATCATCTATGTTTATTATTTGTTATTATTTTTTATATTTACTATCAATATCATTATGCTATGAAATTATATCTCACAATATTTATGTATTTGCTCAATGATACAGTCAATACAGTAGTGATCGTGATCAAATCTAAAATAGGATAATTAAGATCCTAATAATAAAATGATAAGATCCTTAAAGCATAAATGTCGTAGGACAAAATATAATCGTCGAAATTACTAAGTTATTATCATAATAAACTTATTATTATTTTCACCAAATCAAAAATAGTAATGGATAACAATACGATCATTATCATAGTAACCACAAAAATACCGCTCTATCTAATGTTGAATCCGGATATATCAAACAAACATGGAATCCAAATAAACCATATAACAAGGTATAAAATTATCCGATGTATGGTAGAAATCGTCAATAAGGCCTTTGGCTGTCCTTTCCCATCGTAATTGAACTGCTCATAAAGAGAGGTGAATAAAGGGCGTGTGTGAAAAGTTGGTTTAACTCCAACTAAATTGTACTTTTTCATATCAAATTTTATCTTTTTCTGAAAAGTCAACAAAAATTATAATTAGTTTTTAAAAAAGTCAACCAACTCAAACTTAAAAATTTCAACTCAAACTTCATTACCAAACACACTATAAGAAAAAATAGGGTTTTTACAAAATTTTAAAATTTATTTTCTTGATGTTTTTGCCTTGCACTTAATTTCTAATTTAATATTGAAGATACCGTTAAAGTACGACTATAAAGAGTATTTATGACATTTTTAATAATCTCATCTATTAAAGGATTATTTTTTTCTCTTTTTGGAAAACATAGGGGATAATTTTAAGATAGCTTAAAAACTCACTGGGATTAGTTTTTGGATTACCAAAAATGCATGGGCAAATGTTAAATTTAACAAAAATGAAAGGTTTACCTTTTAGATTTTCCTGTGATTTGTTTGAAATAAAGACCAAAAGAAAGCACTGGGATACAAGTTGAGTTTTTATATGATTAAAATCAGCAGAGCTATTTCAACCTAACGATTTGCGAAAGCCCATTAAGGAGGGATTGATAGGATTTGGTTAGTTTTTTGGTTACAAATTGGGAGCAGTTAGATGTTGATTCATTGACGTTGCATAATTTTTAAGTGATAATGATTTAGCATGCGTTTGGTGCGAGAGTTGAGATTGCAAATTTTGGATTTGAATTGACTTATAGGTTTGATGTGATGTTTGAATTACTAAAGTTAAAAATTGTAAAAACTTGAAATGTATTTAAAAAAAAAATATCAACATAAATCTTGTTTCATTCATCTTGAAATTCTATGCAATTTGAAAAAAAAATTATCTTATTTGGACTTGTATTTGTAAAGTTATAGCCTTTTAAAGTATGAGGTATAAAATTATAATAACAACTGTGAATAGTAAAACTGATATTGACTTTTTTAGAAAAAGACAAATATTGAGTTGTAATTTTAGGATCCAAATCATGATGCCAAACACCGCGTTAGGGTTGAGTTTAACAGCAAGTGAGAGTATGTTTAAGAGTATAAGAGTACGGGTTTAGTGAATCTAATGTAAAAAATGCATTTTTCTCTTCATTAGACATGCATGCAATTATCGAATTAGAATATTTTTCATCCACTCTGATTTTATTTATTCCGCTGCAATCTCATGCTTTCTATATAGTCAATTTTTTATTTTTATTTTTTCATTTTTTTCTTTTGGAAAATAGAATGGAGGTATTTATTGAGAGTCCGTTTGGTAAAACGGTTTGAATTGAAACTTTTAAGTTTGAGTTGGTTGATTTTTTAAAAATTAGTTATAATTTTTGTTGACTCTCTTCAGAAAAAAAAATAAAAACTAAGATGAAAATTTTGAGTTTAAAATAATTTACCAAACGGAAGCTGAATTATACAATTAAATATGAGAAATACAATTGGGTATCTCTTCTAATAAAAAAAACGCTTAACTTTACGAGTTGAACCAAAGCAAGCTAATCTGTGGACTGCACTATTAGCATGACGGGAAATAGCAAGCAAAAACCACCGGGCACACTTAACAAAACTTAAGCATATAAATATCAAAACTTCATACGACTTTATCAATAGCTAATAAACCTGATTATGTTATCATGTGACTTTCCAATGTTCAGAAACTTAGAACATATAAAGTTTTTCAAATGTCAATCTGTAACTTCCAAGATTCAAACAAGATCTCATTTGAAAATTCAAGGTCAAGAGCATAATAATAGTGTTTGAATCTGTCTAAACATTAAATACACCCAAAGATATATCCAAAATAGAACCAATAAACAATAACAACTTAAATTTGATATAATTTTAAATTTTAAAATATTCAAACTTAAGCCACTTTCATAATAAATTCTACTTATTTTATTAAGGCCTCGTTTGGTTCGACGGTTCGAACTCAAAATTTTTATCTCAGTTTTTGTCTTTTTTTGAAAAAGTTTTTTGTATTTTCTGAAAAAGTTTTTTGTCTTTTCTGAAAAGTCAACAAAAATTACTATTAAAACTCAAAATTTCCAACTCAAACTCATTCACCAAACGGACCCTAAGAATAAAAATTTTTAAATTACTAATTCAGTCGCGGTTCTATTCTAACAAAGGACCTCCATGTATCTATACATATATAAGAAAGGAGAAAACATTCTTCTGTTCACTACCTTCATCCAAAACGGAACAAACCATTTTGGATGAAAATTTTTTGTATTTGCTTTTTGGTCTCGTAGTTTTTTTTTTTTTTTTTTCCTGATCAGATTTTTTTTTTATTTTAGTTCTTTTTTATTTTCTTTTTGGACCATTTTTTTTTATTTTAGTCTTTTTTTTTTAACTTCTGTATTTATTTTTTGATACTTTGTTTTCTCCTAAATTTTTTTTTTCATTTTAATCCTTTTTTCCTCTTTTTTTTTTGCCCAACTTTTTGTTTTTTCATTTTAGTCATTTTTCGTGTTGATCATTTCTTTTATTTTTAGTCATTTCATCTTTCTGGTTTTTTTTTTTTGGTGCCTTTTCTTGTGTCTTTTTATGTATATTTTTTTTTTACTTATGATTTTAATTTTTTTCCTATTTAGATAAATTTTCTCAAATTTGTCCTACACATACATAGCACATGCGTTACACGAGTAATTCCAAAAGTACTAAATTTCCTCTCCCTTGTGTGGTTGCAGGTAATTTTTGTCTTTTGCTCAACAATCATCACGTGTAATTTGTTTATAACAAGTTTCATTGTTGAGGATATTCTAATAAATTAGGTAAAAAAAAAAAAAAATTAACAAATTATTTTTGTCATCTTTTTTTTTTTTTTTGCCTGAGCTTGAATGTAAGAAGACTCCGTTGATCCAACAATTTACCAATCGGACCCATCAATTCCATAACAATAGAAAAGTTCCGTTTGTTATTGTTTTAAAAACGTTTTTGAAAAGGAATTTTACGATTTTTAATGAAGTTATTTTGAAAATAGTTTACAAATAGAAATTGTTTTGTATAAAATCAAAAAAACAGAAAGAAAACTAAAAATCATTTTTCATTTTTTTTTGTTAAAGAATGAGAAAATGAAAAGTTATTTTCTCACTTTTGCTTTCATTTTCTAAACTTATGCACCCCAATAAAAAATTTTAGAAACATGCTAATTTTTTTTTTCCTTAAAACTCAAATCAATTTTTCTAAAAACAAGATCAAACACAATTTCTAAAGATATCTCAAAATATTCTCATATTTCATATTCAAAACAAACTCATTAAAAAATAAAAAATAAAAAATAAAAACTCTCATCTATCATAAATTATTTGAATAAACAATACACTTCACTACTCTATCTCAAAAATCATGATTTCTAAGAATAATTCGATGGACCCACAAGACAAGTGGTGTGTACCTAAAACTAAAATTCAAAACCTCTCCATGATAATAAAATAAAAACTTGGAGCCATCATCCCTAAAACACGTATAAAAAAGGAATAATAATGATGAATATTGGTATGGTATTAATATCAAGATGTACAACTTTTAGTTGGCATCATATATTTGTTGTCGTCTTTCCTTTCCATTTTTTTAATCACATTATCGACCAACAAACCACGTGTACAACGCGCAGAATCGGGTGAGGATGACCTAAGCTGGTCCCACCAAGCATAGCACGTTCCTCACTTGGTTGAAATCATATTGGCCGTTGATCTAACTAACATTTCATCTTAGACGTGGATTAGGTGTCACAAAATTACAAATCAATACGCAAAGTCAAAAGTGCTCACATGGGCCGGCCCCACTTATTCTTTTTTTAGGTAAGTATAGTGGTTAACTTTCTAGTGAAGGGACGAGAAAACCAACCACAGTGACCACACAAAATTTATGATTCCGTTGGCTTTCTATTTGGAGAAAATTTTTACACATATTATTTTAAAAAGTTTTATTTTTTGTCAATATTTTCTTTAATAAAATTTAATTGATTTTTGAAACCTATAATCCAAATGAATCACTAACTTGTGTTTTGGAACATATATTTAAACACATATTTAAAAATAAGGATGTAAATAAGACAGGACGTGACTGATTTGAAGCTGATGCACCGCGCTTATTATTAAAAACCCGCTGTGCAATATCCGCTTCGTTGATCCTCTTCCATTTATATGTGGGTGCGGGGTGGCTACCGTCCTCCCATGTTGACCTGCTTATATTTTTCAAAAAAAAAAAAATCCATTTTTTTTCCAATGTTTTTCAGTGTCAATGTAAAAAAAAAAAAAAAAAAAAAAAAAAAAAAAAAGTGGAATCTCAAGTCTTACTACCAAAACTTGACAACAAAATTTATTAAAAAAAAAAGTCGGGAAAGAATTAGCGGTTACATACCTAAACAAGCACTATAATTAGTCTTAAGAAACAAGAATTTTTGCAACCACATAACCTCTCAATCCCTTTCACGCTCACTCTGTTTTACTCAATCTTTTCAACTATCATTTTTATATGCAGAACATCCATTTAATCGGTTTATAGTTGCTTTCGATCAAAACTTTTTTGGGTCCTAGTGGATATAGAATTAGAATCCAATACGGAAAATGAAATATGTAGATTTTGTCATTAATTCATATATAAATCAAACTACAAAGGTATTAGCACTTTCGTCGAATTGTTGGTGCGGGCGATGAGACGGAGAAAGCTAACTACTGGTGAGGCGAAGAACCCTTGGGACTTGAATGACGATGCGGTGGGGGGTTGGAGAACATGGTGACGATGGTGGTGGGTCGATGGACAGAGAGACAAAGAGAGAAACCTAGGAAATACATAGAGAAGAAGAGGGAGAATTAGCATATGATTGGATCGTCAGTTAGAGATAAAATTTTTAAGTTGAAATTTATTAATTTTTCAAAAATTAGAAAAAGATAAAAATCTAGCTAAAAAAGTACAGTTTAATTGGAGTTAAAGTCAAACACCAAACAGACCCTTAGAGAAATGTAGGCTATTAAGAGTTTTTTTTTTTTTTTTTTTTTTTTTTTTTTTTTTTTTTTAAGAAGATTATGTATTTTTAAAGTTTAAATTTTTTTTTGAAAATAAAAAAGAAAGATTTATATGTATAAATAGTAACACTGGCTTACTTTTTGAGGGGAAAAAAAAAAGAACATAAAAACTGCAATTGAAGTGCCCTTTAAGATTCTTTTGATATTGGTATTTGAAAAAGAGAATAAATAAATGTGATGCCATTTTCGGAACAATGAAAATTTTAAATTGAATTGAAATCTTTTTTAAAATCTATTGGAAAAAACTTTTTAAGCCTATGTTTATAAATTTGTAGCAAATTGTTTTTTTATTAAAAAAAATTACATTAGTGGTGAAATCACAAACTCATTTGATATATCATAATATAATGTTTAGAAGCATTAGTGACATTCTTAATTTTGAAATTCCCCAACGTTTGAAGTACTCTGGTTTGTTTGGTTGGTTAGTTTGAGTTGAAATATTTTAGTTGTAATAGTAAAATTTTTTGAATTTTCAGAAAAGACAAAAAACTTTTGGGAAAAAAACAAAATCTTTTTGAGAAAAAGACAAAAAAAAGTACAGTTTGAGTTGAAATGAGATGATGAGGCAAACAGGGGCTAAACTCTATAACACGATCTTACCATCTTCTTCTTCTACTTTTTTTTTTTTAGGAGAAATACCTCTTTCAATATCCTATAAAAGGTATAGGGGTTTTTATATCTATACATGTAATAAAAGATAAGTTAATTCTATTGTTAAAAAAAAAAATTCATTAATTTATTATTTTTGCTGAGCTAATGAAAGAGTTGAATGTTATCCTATAATTTTCTCATTGATCGTTTCAAGAGCAGCTTTGGGCAAAAAATTGATTAAAAATTGATTGGCGTATTTAATTGTTATCTTGGCAATTATGAATAAGTAGTTAACTTTTGTCAAATGGATAACTTTTGTCTAAGGGCTCAGTTGGTGAATGAGTTTGAGTTGAAATTTTTAAATTTGAATAGTAATTTTTGTTAATCTTTAAAAAAAAAAAATAAAAATTTTTTTTTCAGAAAAGATAAAAAATTTTTGAGAAAAAAGATAAAAATTTAAGGGGGTGTTTGGTAAATGAGTTTAGTTTAAGATTTTTAAGTTTTAATAGTAATTTTTCAGAAAAGACAACAAACTTTTTTCAGAAAAAACAAAAAATTTTTTCAGAAAAAGACAAAAATCATGATGAAAAAAGTACAATTTAGTTTAAAATAAAAGATGAAACAAACACCACTTAAGTTTAAATCTTAAGTTTAAACTTTTCAAATAAATGGACCCTAAATTAATTATTAAAAATTATAGTAATTGGTATAATTTAACTGTAATTTTAGAAAATAATATCCAAAGGTACAGAGTTGTTGAAATTCTAAAAGGAAAAATTTGTTGAAATTAAAAATTTTGGACAAACGTGGTCGGTTTGGGTCATTTGTATGTGCTTTAAAAATACCGCTTGCTAATAATAAAAAAACACTTTATTTGAAATGACGTGGCAGATTTTAATTAGTTGCACGAAACCGCGTCTGGACTGTGAAAATGAGAGCGGTACAAGTCAAGTCAACAAATTGATGCCAGACTTTACCCAATTGTAAAACCGAGTACCGGCCGTTTACTTTCCGAACCTTAGGCTCGGAATGTCGGAGCAGCAAGGCTCGGATCACCCGGCCTATATAAGCCCTTCCTTGCTTTCGCTTTTTTGACGCGCACATTTCGCTGATTGGTCTCAGCCTCTTTTACAGGAAAGTTCTCGACGGAATATTGGAGATTCTCTTCGCTCGAGGTAAATCAATCTCGAGTTTCTTTACAATTTTGGAAAGATCGAGTTGATTTTGCAAGTTATTTTCCTTTGATTTGTAGAATTTTTTTGATTTTGCGCGTCCAATGATTTTTTGATCGATTTTGAGACTCTTTGTTTTCTGGGAAGACTGAGAGAAAATGAAAGGAAAAATTAGAATTGAGTGAGAAACTTTGTGTAAATAGTCTGGATTCGATCAAGTAGATGCTTTTGAAGGTTTTTACCGATTGTTAGATCTGATTCTCTACGGAGAGGGGAGTGAATTTGGGGAAAAAATGAAGGAAAAGCAAAAAGGAACGAAAATGAATTCTTGACAGTAGGAATTTCAGTAAATTCTTGTTTAATCGCGACGGTGATCAGTTTATTATTATTATTTTTTTTGAATTACGACGGTGATCGGTACGGAACTACTTGTTCTGTGACTTCCGATGATGAATGTAGTCCGGAGAGTTTTTTGTATACGAAATTATAGTTATTTTTCTTCCTTTCACAGTTCAATTTGACGTATGTTTCGACCTAGGAATTTTTTATGTTTTACTTTTAGCGATTTTGGGCTTGATCCTGATATTTCCGGTTATGGCAAAGGCTTAGTTTGTGGTTTACTTCTTTTTGTTTGCAAAGTGACTGTTTGTGGCTTCGATTTGTACTTTCGATCATTTTGTTTTCGGTTTAATAAGGTTGTGTGCGCTTATACTCTGGCCCGTCTTTAAACGTATCTTTCTTCAAAAACTTAAAATGGCGAAATGGACATAACTTCATTTGCTGGTATCAGGTCGTTTATCAAGTTTGAGGAATATACAGATTTGGAAACCAAAAAATTCATTTGGCAGTCCATTTCCGTAATAGTAATTCCGAATTAGCCACTTTTGAGACACCAAAAATGAAAACGATAAGAGTTTTTCACATATTGATCCCAGACCACGCCGGCCTACGTACTTTATTTTATGTTTTTGGTACAACACCAACGGTAGAATGTTACTAAACATGGATTTAGTCACTCATTTCAAATATTCAGTTCCGAGACTAGTGGTTCCAAAATACAAAAAACAGATCACTAGCCAAACAAGCTCTAAGTTGTCCGTGTGGTGTGTCTGTGTATGTACATAACTATGGGTCAGAGTATGTTAGTAATATATCTGTATTACACAAGACTTGGAGTTATTTGGATTAATTTGTTAACAAATTCGCTGTTCTCAGGTTCTTTGATTGTGGTAATTTTGGTATGTGGATATAAATGTAGTTTACTTGAATAAAGTTGGGATGACGCGTCGGAGCTCTCATAAAGTGGTATCTGTAGTGGACAGTGAACTGAGCTGTGTGTACGATTTTGGGTT
This sequence comes from Ficus microcarpa, assembly GCA_025413485.1. Taxonomy (NCBI): domain Eukaryota; kingdom Viridiplantae; phylum Streptophyta; class Magnoliopsida; order Rosales; family Moraceae; genus Ficus; species Ficus microcarpa. The sequence goes on along the minus strand of CM046387.1, from coordinate 22,624,602 downwards.
GTTAAGGATGTTTTCACTAAAGTTTTCTTATTTTTAGATAACGACTTAGATCTACAATCTTTAGTTAATGGATGCCAAAAAGCTAAATTCTGGCGAATGGCGACAATTGTAACAGACACCCCATGCATTTTGGCTTTAGTGTTTTCATTGATCATACTCGTAGATCTAGTACCTTAGTGGAATTTACTGATTTAGTTATTCTTGTATTGTGGACAAAGACAAAAAGTAAATTTTATGTTTTAAATTTTTGAACCGAAATTGAAATTATTGTTTTTGGACTTAGAATTCTCTATTCATTGGTTTGAAATTGTTCCAGTGAATTAAAACTGATCAAAATTTTATTTCAATTTGGTTTTTGATATAGATAAGGATCTAGCTTTTAGGTGATTGATAATGATGGCACTCGTGTCCGGAGGAAGGTCAACGCTGAACCCTAACGCCCCTCTCTTTATTCCTGCTGCTTTTCGCCAAGTGGAAGATTTCTCACCTGAGTGGTGGCAACTGATCACAACGTCGCCGTGGTACCATAACTACTGGCTGAGCCAGCATCAAGATGGGGAAGCTTTCTCCTGTAATGCTGACAATGACATTGACAATATAGTAGATTTGTTGCCAGAGACGTTTGATCTTGATGCTGGTGATGAGTTTTCTAATATGGAAGCTCAGTTTGAAGAGTTCATTCGGTTCTCTGAAATGGAAGGAGATAAATCGTATCCATTGCCTACGCTCAACAATGGTATGAATCAAAACTCCGAGAATTATGAATTCCCAACTGCAAGTTTGAATATTTTTCTAGGAGATATAATTCTTCCATTCATTCATTTGAACAGCAGGCATGGCGATGGAGGCTGAAGCACTGATCCAAAACATGAAGTTTTTCGAGGAAAGGAGCCCCAAGTTTCGAGTGGAACCTGCAAGATATGCTGAGAAGGCGGGCAAGGGCACGGGCCCAAAATGCAGCCCACGACGCATTCAGCAGCCCCGTTGAATAGATCATTAAGCGTAGATCATGTTAGTTCGCGGACCCAACTCTAGAGTAATTGTTCAGCTTATTGCTTTCTGTAATTTCTGTATTTCCTGTATAGAGCAAGGTTGTTGAACTCTAGCTTCCATCCTTGTTCATTCTGGTACCATTTCTCCGCTTTACGAACCAGTCTCTGCATAACAAAGTTGTAAAAAAGAAGTAAAAACAATGTAAAATTGTAACACAAGAAAATTAGTAAAAAGAGTCGTTACCTTGAGGATATAATCTTGTTTCCTTCACGAATCTAATGCTCCGATTGGTGATTTAATTCAAACTTAAATTTTTCATCTCAGTTTTTGTCTTTTTCTAAAAAATCAATAAAAATTATAACTAATTTTTAAAAAATCAACTAACTATTTAAAAATTTCAACTCCAATAGTAATACTAAATGGAGGCCAAACAAAAAAAACCCATGCGTCATCCGAGCTTGGCTCTATTTTGTCTATGCACGTGGTGTTCTCAATTATAGGCTGTTTGGCATCCCTTTCTCTTTTTTTTATTTTTACTCGGTTTTCAAATTTTGAAGTTTAATTAATCACATTCTAATATGAGGATATTTATTGGTATTCAAATGTTACAACATTCACGTGCCACCCACCTGCCTTTAACCTGCCCCCACCCTCCAAAACCGCCTACGTGTTGGGTGGTTCTTGTTTGGGATTTTGAAAAGATTATTGTCTTCCAATCCGTTCACCACCCTCATGGCGCCCACCGAATCCGTCCATGTACAGCCCTGATCACATGATCACCTTATATTATTTGATCAAAAAAAAAAAAAAAAAAAAAAGGGTCACCACAGGCGCTTAAACTCTAAAAGCATCTAGAGTTTTCTTAGCTTTTTGCAAGTGCCGCCATAGTTTATGCATCCTTATCCTAGAAGGTTCAAGAAACGTTGCTGCCAGTCCAAAGTCGGCAAAAATGATCTGACATTCTAGAACTTTCCAATAGTATGCAAATGGAAGTGCAGTAACTGCCAGTCCAAAGTCGGCAAAAATGATCTGACATTCTAGAACTTTCCAATAGTATGCAAATGGAAGTGCAGTAACCGACTCAAGGAACTATAAATAGACCTTTGGTCTCGGTTATGTGTGTGCCCAAGGTGAGTCTAGAGTCCAAGTAATTGGAGTGTGTGGATTCAACGGTGTCCGTGTGTGTCCAAGAGTGAGTGACGTAATTGTGTCGTTTGTGACGTAGTGGAGTGAGAGTGTGTAAGTGCCAAGTGTGGTAGTCTTGTGGTCTTGTATTTGTATTCGAAATTTGTACTCTGAAAAATCTTAATGTGTCGTTATAATTATTTTTGGAATTAATAAAAGTAATTACATCACATGTGTTTCTGTTTAACAAGTGATAACAGAATGAGTTTGATTGAAACTATTTTAACAAGTGGTATCAGAACGAGTTTGGTTGGAACTATTTTGAAGGGAGATTTTTTGTGCCGTGAATGGTACGAGACTCTGCAAATTTATTGTCTACAACGAAACTTTTGGCATTATTGAGATCTTGCCAACACGATGGGTGACCTTCAAGTTGTTGGAGGAATTCAGAAGCTCAACAGCCAGAATTACAACACATGGTCAACTTGTATGGAGTCATATCTCCAGGGTCAAGACATATGGGAGGTTATTGACGGCACTGAGATGGAGCCACCAGAGGGAGACACAGCTGCCTTAAGGAGATAGAAGATCAAAGCTGGCAAGGAGACGTTCGTGATCAAGATCACAGTGGAGGACGAGCTGCTACAGCATATACCAAAAGGCGAAGAAGCCGAAAGCGGCGTGGGATGCTTTCAAGGCACTCTTTTCACGCGCGGAATGACATAAAGGCTGCAACTCTTGGAGAACAAGTAATTTTCAGTTTCGCAACGAGAGATGACGATCAACGAATATTTTCACATGAAATAAAAGGTTGGCCTACTCAACCGTGACTAGTAGATTTTGAAAATCTAGTAGCAGACCAAGAAGCTATGGCTAAACAAGTTGGTGGAGGCTCGCCAAAAAGTGAGTAAGAAGCTCTCTTCAGCAGCAAAGTAAAGGTCGTTTGAGGCCAAGTTCTGCTAAAGGAGCAAGACAAGATGACAACAAATCATATGCTCGTCAGGAAGGCTCTCAATCAGGGAGGGCGCAGCTACAACTGCGGGAAGAAGGGCCACATTGCTAGAAATTGTTGGTCCAAAAAAGAATCAATGAGAGCAACATAGTGACTTCCAACCGTGAGGGAAACAACAAAGACGATCGGGATGCTGAAGCTGCCATTGCAAATCAGAGAGGAAGAGTTAGATCTCGCGCAATGCCCCCGTCGGATTGACTACGAGAATGATTGGATCGCCTACTTTAGATGTTCAAATCACATGACTGGTGATAAAGAAAAAGTATTGGAGAGTCACCACCTACTCTTCAAATCTAGAAGCATCTAAGAGTTTTCTTAGCTGGTCTTCAAACTCAATAGGGCCTAATGGACAAACAAGGACTCGAATTCAAGGGAATCATGGAGAATGGATTCAAGCACGGCGCGTCCCTCGCCCTTGCGGAGCATGTCCCGTGGCTGAGCCGGCTTTTCCGGCGAGACGAAGAGGCGTTGGCTGAGCTTGTTGTATAGAATACTATAGTCCAAAGTTCAATTTTTTTTTTAATTATGTGAGATGATTTTTTTAATTACATATATTTAATTACATAAAAATTCTCGTCTGACATCCCGTTTTAAACTCATTTTTTAAACTCTTTTTTAGAGTGTGTTTGTTCTCATATAAAAAACTCATTTTTCAATTTGTTCTCTATATGTGTTTTTTCTCGTGTAAATTTAAATTTATTATTTAAATAGTGAATTTAAATATATGCCCTCAATTTCATCATGATCTATTCTTATATTTTGTATCCTTATATACATGAACTATTGTTGCTACAAATGGTACCATACAATAGAACTTACTACGATTTGTAGAATGAAACTTTTAATATATAGGGAATCTCAAATGAAGCTTTCAAATCATCAACACTTTTTTAAATCAATTATAATTATCCATCACACGTGTCGAATCCTTCCAGCACATGTAACACATATTGACATCAATATATGTAACATTAAGTTAATAATGTGTAACACTCCCATTATTAACATTTCCATATTAAAAAAAAATGCTACATTACACTAACATGAAAAATTACATGTTTGATTAGTTACACATAAAATTACATTAAAATCACATTTAATAAGGGATGTTGAATATGAGACTAAACCAAAGATCCGGATGCTGGATATGAGACTAAACTTACAATCTTAAAATAATTTGAGTAGAGATACATGGAAAAAAAGATTGATTTAATGGAGTGCATACAATATATTAGCAATATGAATTAACTAGGTGGTTACAACAAAGAATTATTTAATCTAAAATTAAGTTGGCCGAGATTATTAAATACTCGAGAGTGCAAAAAAAGGCCCAAGTGGAGCTAGACCAGGTTATAGGGTCGGAGCGGGTTATGACTGAAACCAACTTGTCCAAGCTCCCTTACCTACAATGCAATGTCAAGGAAGCCTTGAGACTACAACCTTCAACGCCACTAATGCTTCCCCCACCGAGCCAAGACCACGGTCAAGGTCAGTGGCTACGACATCCCGTGGGGCACAAATGTCTACGTCAACGTTTGGGCCATAGCTTGTGACCTGAAAATACGGAAAGACCCGATTGAGTTTCGACATGAGCGGTTCTTGGAGGAGGATGTTAAAATATGAAGGATCATGATTTTCAACTATTGCCATTCGGGTCGGGTCGACTGTCGACGGGCATGTCCGGGAGCCCAACTTAGCTACCAAATTAGGCCCCACTACAGATTGTTCTACACCAAAGATTCCTTCACAAATTTACGAAAGTGTACGTATGATTTTCTAGTATATGGTTTTCTTTCCCTCTAAAAAAAAAGTATATGATTTTCTCTAATTGTTGCATTAGTGATCATTCTGCCGCGAAATCATGGCATCTTTTATAGTTTTCGATTGACTGAACTTATTTTTTATTTTAGAAAAAAAAAAAAAAAAAAAAACAAACAAACAAACCAAAGCATCGGGTCTTTTGTTTGTCATGTGCGTTTTATGGGAATTAATTAGTTTGTGACCCATTTTGAAGAAAGACCATAGGTTTTTCATTTCTTTATTTCTTTTTTTTTTTTTTTTTTGAAATTTGAATTAGGGATTCAAACTCTATATCTTATTATGAAATAGGTGTGGAATAACCACCAAAAGCAACCTTGCTTAGGGACGAACGAGGCTACTACATCCCTTGAAACTTTTTTCTTTAGTTTCTACCTTAAAAATTCTCGGTTTTTCCATTCTGTCTCACCAAAAAATTAAAAAATTTCACATAATCCTCACTAAAATTAATTATACCCTAAAAATTTATGGCTTTTCTATTTTACCCTAACATAAAATTAAAAATTCTCATATAGCTCGACTAAAATTTTACTTTTTAGTTTCTATACTTTTGATCTGATTTATTTGTCAAAAAAAAAAAAAGTGTACGTCCTCACTAAAATATATATCTAGCTACGTTTATAGTTATCGCTAGACTTTACCTATAAACATGAAAGAACAATGGTTTTAATTTTAACCCTTTTATTCTTACCTTTCTCTAATGAATACTGTACTTTTATATATCAACTTCAAAGTCCACATTATTAAGAAAACTACTAGTCTTTTTTTTTTTCTTTGAATTTGAGTGTGGTGAGTTTCGAATTCTAAATCTTATAATAGACTCAGACGTGATATTTCCTTACGTTATGTCTACAACCACACTAGTATATTTTCCCACAAAAAAGGTGGTGGGAAAAAAGCTCTTTTTGTACATACTACGATGATGGCGATGATGATGCCTGTAATCTCCAACAGAACCAGCAACACCAACACCAACATTAAAAATTCCCTCTTCCTCTCTCTCTCTCTCCTCTCCACAACACACTCTCTCTCCTCTCCGCCTCCTCCTTCTTCACCCTCCTCCTGCTACGGTTAATGTTGGAAGGATAGGAATATTACGTTTGAGATTATTTAGGAGTTGGAAGATTATGTTAGGAGATTATTTAGAAGTTGTTTATGTTTTGAATTTTGAATTTTAAATTCATGAAGATTAGATTTGCAGTTAGAGTAGATATCTGCAGATATTTTTTTATCCTATATATATGTATACTTTTGGAATTAATAAAGTAAGAAAAAAGAATAATTTTCGTCCACAAACTTACATGGTATTAGAGCTAGAGGGATTCATCAACCCTACTGACGAAATCTAATGTTCCACAGCCAGTGCTGCCCGGCGATGGAAGTTCCTCACCAGTTTCTAGTTCCCAATCGGTTCCTGATGTTGTTTTTGGAAGTTTTACCGGGCTTGGCAATCCTTCTTCTACTAATACTGGCAGTGTTGTTCATCTATCTTCCGGATCTTCTCTTCCGATTACCATGCACAAATTGAATAGTAAATATTATCTAGAGTGGTCCCAATCGGTCAAACTAGCCATTGATAGCCGTGGCAAATTAGGTTATTTGACAGGTGAGATCGTGTAGCCCACAGCAACCGATCCAAACTTCAAACTTTGGCGATTTGAGAACTCCCTAGTGACGGCATGGCTTCTTAACTCCATGGACGCCTCCATTGCAAAGCCAAATCTATTCCTACCAACTGCAAAAGATGTCTGCGATTCGGGTCGCGAAACCTATTCAAATTTAGAGAATTCCTCTCAAATCTTTGAATTGAAGTCCAAACTTTGACAGTCTACGCAAGGAGATCGTGAGGTTACTGTCTATTACAATGAGACGGTGAACTTATAGTAGGAATTGGACCAATGCTATGAGGACGTGTGGGAGAATCCTAATGATTGTGTACGGTTCATGAAACGAGAGGAGAATGATTGGGTATACATGTTTCTTACCGGTGTCAACAGCAGTTTAGATGACGTGAAGGGACGCATCCTTGGCCGAAAACCTCTACCATCCATTCGTGAGGTTTTTTCTGAGGTCCGCCAAGAAGAGAGTCGAAAGAGAGTCATGTTGACCAAGCCAACACCCCGCACCCAGTTGGAGATCGATAGCTTAGCCCTTGCTTCTCGCGGATTTGATGTTGACGGTGACAAGAAGAAGAAGCCGTGGTGTGATCATTGCAAAAAACCATGGCACACAAGGGAGACTTGCTGGAAGATTCATGGAAAGCCGGCACATTTGAAGAAGAAATCCGATCGTTGAGCTCTTCAAACAATGCCTGCAGATTCTCAAGAGCAATCAGTCAACTTAGAAATTTATCCTTTTACGAAGGAGCAATTAGAGCACCTGCACAAACTCTTTAAATCTCTACAATTTTCTGTCACCCCTTCTTGTTCTCTTGTTCATCAAGGTAACCCTAGTGTCAAAACTGAACCCCAGCTTTTTTGGATTCTTGATTCAGGAGCAACAGATCATATGACAAGTTGCTCACATTTGTTTTTTTGCTTATAGTCCGTGTGCAGGCAATAAAAAAATCAAGGTTGCGGATGGATCTCTTTCGGCCATAGCCGGAATGGGTTCAATCCAAATTTCTCCCTCTTTAATCCTCCATAACGTGATTCATGTCCCTAAGTTATCATGTAATCTGTTATCTATTAGCAAATTAACACTTGATCATAATTGTCGAGTAAATTTTTTTCCTTCCATTGTGAGTTTCAGGATATAGCCTCGGGGAGGACGATTGGCAATGCTAGGGAACACGAGGGACTCTATTTCTTTGAAGATGGTTCACATCCGAGTACTCAAGTTCACTTTTCCAATTTTTAGTCTGTTTCTCTTTCTAATATTCCCGAAATCATGTTATGGCATTATAGGCTTGGCCACCCTAGTTTTCAGTATTTAAAACGTTTGTTTCCCAAATTATTTCGTAATAAAAGTCCATCCTTGTTTCAATGTGAGATTTGTACATTAGCAAAGCAACATCGTGTTTCTTATCCTCCACAACCCTGTAAGCCAACAAAACCTTTTTCTTTGATACATAGTGATGTGTAGGGTCCCTCTAGAACACCTACACTTTCTGGAAAAAAAATGGTTTGTCACCTTTATTGATGATCATACTAGGGTTAGTTGGGTTTACTTTCTCAAAGAAAAATCTAAAGTGGAAGGGGTTTTTAAAAATTTTTACACCATGGTACAAACTCAATTTTCTAAAAACATTCAAATTTTCCGAAGTGATAATGGCAAAAAATTCTTTAATAAGGTTTTGGGGAATTTTTTCTTGGAAAAAGGTATTATTCACCAAAGTTCCTGTACTGACACCCCTCAACAGAATGGGATAGCTGAAAGAAAGAATAAACATCTTTTAGAAGTGGCTAGAGCACTACTTTTTACAAATCATGTGCCAAAATATCTACGGGGTGAAGCTATTCTAAACGCAACTTATCTCATTAATCAAATGCCTTCGAAAATTCTCCATTTTCAATCTCCAATAAATGTTTTCTATAAAAATTTTCCTACCTCATGGATTTCAGCTGATCTCCCAATTAAAAGTTTTGGTTGTGTTGTGTTTGCTCATAACCATGATAAAAATCGTGGGAAATTCGATCCTAGGGCACGAAAATGTGTTTTTCTTGATTATGCTCTAGCCCAAAAAGGCTATAAATGTTTTGATCCTACTTCAAGAAAATTATTTGTTACTATGGATGTCTGTTTTTCTGAAACCACTTCATTTTTTGGGTCTCATCTTCAGGGAGAGGAAAAATAGGAAGATTCGGTATATTAACAATCCGATTTTTCAGATTTGGTCGTTCAAAATTCAAACAAGTTTAAACAACTTGAAAAACTTGAGTTTAAAAAACTTGAAAAACCCGATTCTATTTTTCCAAATTCAAATGAAAAATCAGATCTTCTTTTACTTAAAAAAATTCGATTCTTCTTCATTTCAAAATCTGGATTTTGAAAAATCAAATCTTCATCAATCACAAGAAAAACGCTTTTCTCCACATAATATCAATTCACAATTATTTCATGATGACTTTATTCACACAGGACAAAGCATGGATTCTATTGAAAAATCAAATAATTTAAATACTTAAAATCTTTTAGAGCCATCTGTAATGTCACCACACAATAGTGATCTCAGTGATCCTATCGGGAAAAGAGGAGGAGCAGACATGAAAAAAAATCTTTGGGCTGACTTACTCGAAAAGATTACAAAATCGAGAAATTGAGTCTAAAAGTTCCCTACAAAACCATGAGTCCAATCCATAGCAAAACCGTGACTCACCAGGTATGTCCCGGTCGTGTCTAACCTCTCAAAATTAGCCTAGTGATTGTAATATCCCTATTGCTATTCGTAAAGGTGTTAGATCTTGTACAAACCACCCATTGTCAAAGTTTGTGTCCTATAAAAATATGTCATTATCTTTTTCTGCCTTTACTTCTCAACTGTCTCTTGTGGAGATTCCAAAAAATGTATAGGATGCTTTATAGGTTCCTAAGTGAAAGGAAGCAATTTTTGAGCAGATGAGAGCACTTGAGAAAAACAGGACTTGGGAGATGCAAGACTTGCCGAGAGGGAAGACAACAGCTGGGTGTAAATGGGTATTCACTGTGAAATTTAATTCAGACGGTACGCTTGAGAGATACAAGGCACGGTTAGTGGCCAAAGGTTTCACTTAAACCTACGGCATTGACTATACAGAAACATTTGCACCGGTAGCAAAACTAAACACTGTGAGAGTTCTACTTTCTATTGCAGCAAATCTTGATTGGCCTCTGCAACAACTGAATGTGAAAAATGCCTTCCTTAATGGAGACTTAGAAGAGGAAGTGTATATGGACCCAGCTTTCAAGAGAAATTTGGCCCAAAAGTGTGTCATTTGAGGAAGTCATTATATGACTTTAAACAATCACCGAGAGCTTGGTTTGAAAGATTCACTCGGTATGTGAAGAGGCAAGGCTACAACGAAGCTCAAACCGACCATACAATGTTCACAAAACAATCGGATAGCGGAAGAATAATGGTTCTAATAGTTTATGTGGATGTTATCATCTTGACAGGTGATGACTTGGAAGAAATTGACCGGTTAAAGGGAGATTTGGCTACGGAGTTTGAGATCAAAGATTTGGGAGCTCTCAAGTACTTTCTTGGAATGGAGGTTGCGAGATCAAAAAAGGGAATTACTGTTACTCAAAGGAAGTACATCCTAGATCTTCTCAATGAAACCGGGATGAGTGGATGCAGACCCGTGGACACACCAATAGATCCGACTGTGAAGTTCAAAGGAGATAAGGGAGGAGAACCTGTAGACACTACATGGTACCAAAATCTAGTGGGAAATTTGATTTATTTGTCCCACACTCAGCCTGACATAGCATTTGCGGTTAGCTTGGTAAGCAATTTATGCATTCGCCAAAAAGGGAACACTTAGATGCTACCTACCGAATTTTGAGGTGCTTAAAGAGTTGTCTGGGAAAGGGCCTGTTTTTCAAAAAGGGTCTAGAATGGGAGATTGAAGCTTATACTAATGCTGATTGGGCTGGTTCTGCCACAGATAGAAGGGCCACAACCGGATATTGTACTTATGTATGGGGTAACCTTGTAACTTGGAGAAGCAAGAAGCAACATGTGGTAGCTCCAAGTAGTGCAGAGGCGGAGTATAGGGCTATGGCTAATAGTGTTTGTGAGTTATTATGGCTACAACGAATTTTAGTAGAATTACAGATGCCTATGAAGGCACCAATGAAGCTCTATTGTGATAACAAGGCGGCAATAAGTATAGCTCATAACCCCGTACAACACGATAGAACCAAGCATGTGGAGGTTGATCGACACTTCATAAAGGAGAAGCTCGAAACAGGGACCATTTGCATGCCTTTTGTTCCAACGTCAATGCAAACAACGGATATTCTCAGAAAGGAATTGTTCAAGCCGACCTTCAATTCTCTTGTCAGCAAGTTGGGTTTGATCGATATCTACTCACCAACTTGAGGGGGAGTGTTGGAAAGATAGCAAGATTACGTTTGAGATTATTTAGGAGTTGGAAGATTATGTTAGGAGATTATTTGGGACTTGTTTATGTTTTGAATTTTGAATTTTAAATTCATGAAGATTAGATTTGCAGTTAGAGTAGATATTTGCATATCTTTTTTTTATCCAATATATATGTATACTTCCAGAATTAATAAAGTAAGAAAAAAGAATAAATTTCTTCCACAAACTTATAGTTAACTACTATCTCCCCTCTCTTTCTCTCTGTACCCTTTTCACCTCTCATCTTTTTATTTCCAATGCATTTGTGATTACTCAGTTTTCCCCATGAAAAAGCTTGAACCTTCATACACATTGAGAGAGAAACAAGAGAGATAGAGACAGAGACATAGAGAGAGAGGGAGAGAGACAGAGGGCTATGGGAACCAACTGCGGTTGTTGGGCTGTCCTTAAACGCGGCCTTTCAGGTGCCTGCAAATCAACCGAGCAACAGGGAAGCAGCAAATGGGCGAGGAGGGAGGGAGAAGTCGGGTGGTAGGTGCACAGTGCAGGTCGAAAGCAAGGACAGTTTCATATGGGTTGGGGGCACAGTAAACCAAGTTTGGTTTGGTTTACTGTATAACAGTTCAGTGGAAGGTTGGAACCAAACTTATTTGTCAAATGCTTTTAGTTGAGTTTGAACTTAAAAATTTGAATTCAAACTAACAAAGCATTAAATTGTCCCAAAAAAAAAAAAGAAGAAGAAGAAAAAGTGAAGGGTACATATACAGCTTTTCGGAAAGTTGCTTTAGCAAAAGAAATAAAGTTGAAAATGACAAAGGCTTACCATCAAATAATGCAGACTGACGTGGCAACGAGTGGATTTATTAAAACCACATAAATGCGTAGATGCTCTTACTCCATGTTTATGATCTTCAACGCAATTTTATTCCACTTGTTTAGTGAAACGGTTTAACTCAAATTAAATTGTATTTTTTCATCTCAGTTTTTAATTTTTTTTAAAATTAATAAAAATTATAATTAATTTTTAAAAAATCAACCAGCTCAAACTTAAAAATTTCAATTTAAACCGTTTTACCAAACGGTCCCTAAACCTCTCATTTCATATTTTCTTTTGTTTCTTTTTTCTCAATCCAGTTTTAAAGTGATCATGGCCGAACTAGTTCTCTCTCCGATTGCATAACAAACAATCGAAAAAGGCACGAGTAATTAATATTATAAAAACCAATCCTTTGGAAAAGATATATTTTAGAAACATGTCGTTGAAAAAAAAATCATAGAAATATTTTTATTAATATAATATGATACGATTTAGTTGTAATTATCATTGCATATAATTAAATTATTATTTTGTACGAGTATTTTAAATAGAAGCTAACTTTTTATTGTCATCTATTAACACTTTTCTAATTATTATGATAAGCCTACAAATCACCAACATGCGCATGTAAAATTTTTTAGTATTTGATGTTCATATTATAAGTAACCTTTGACTTAAAATGAACGTGAATGGTAAATAATTTATCAAAAAGAAAAAAGAAAAAGCTTAATATAAAAATTGTATTTTTTTCTCGACATTGCTGTTTTAATCCTTACATCAACTTTTAATCGTCTAATGTGTAATTAAAAATAATATATATTGTATTTTAAATTTTTTGTGTGAACATTTATAAATTATATTAGTAAAAAAATAATTCAATGACAAAGCACATCGACAGAGTGAACATACCTTTCTTGAAGTAAATTTCCCAAAAAAATAAAAATAAAAATAAAAATAAAAATAAAAATAAAAAGCGAATGGCAAATAATTATTTTCCGGATGTTGCTTGAATAAAGGAAATAAAGTTGAAAACGACAAGACATTACCATCCAATAATGCAGAGACCAGCGTGACACTGTGTGTAACGCGGATTGATAAATTCAGACCACAAAAATGCATTCATGCTCTGCTCTTCCCTATTTATGATCTTCGCCAATATTACTAGATTTTTTTCTCAAACAGTGAAACCCGTTTCATAGCTTTTCCTTTTCTACTTTTTTTTTCCTCAATCCAGTTTGGAAGTGATCATGGCAGAACTAATACTCACTCCGATTGCCGAACAAATAATCGGGAGTTTGGGATCAGCTGCTGTGAGAGAGATTTCATCGCTTAGGGGAGTCAACGGCGAGCTCAACAAACTTAAAGACACCATGTCAACCATCAAAGCTGTGCTTCTTGATGCTGAGGAGAAGCAACTCCCCAGCCACCAAGTCAGGAACTGGCTCCAGAGGCTTGGCGTTGTTGTTCGTATGGTCGACGACTTGTTGGACAGGATCAAAACTGAAGCCTTACGGCGACGGCTGATGTCTGGAAATGAATTGTCCAAGCAGGTATTGCCCTACCATGAATATTAGTTGCGGAAACATGATTTTGGTAAAGTGATTTTAAAACATCATAAAAACAGTAAAATCAAACTAAGTAAAACCTTGCAAATAAATGAACATAATAACTTAAAATTTTAAACTAATATACTCTCTAAAAAATAAAGATAGATTAGTGGTTAGATCTTACTTTTAACTTTATATATAACTTTAGTTCTTAATTTTTTTTTTTACAATTAAAAACCCTTAAATTATTAAAATATTATTAAAACAACATTTTTATTATTTTTGAATAGAATCTGTTAATAAATATTTTTTTGACCAAATTATCAATGGATTTCATTTAAAAATTAACAAAAATGATTATTATAGTAATATTTCAATAGTTTAGGAGCCTCTCTCTCTCTTTTTGTTTTTTTGTTTTTCCTAAAATGTGCATAAACTATTCAAAAGATTGTTATAATATTCCTTTCTGTTATTTTTTTGATAGATTCCAGTAGTTAGCATCATTTTTTGATTAAGTTACTAACGGTTTTGTCCAAAAATTAATGAAAAGGTCTACGTTAGCAACATTTTAAAAGTTTAAAGGTATTTCAACTACGAAATAAAAATCAGAGACCAAAGTTACACAAGGTTAAAAATTTAGGGGTTAAATAAAAAATTTAACTTAAAAATAAACATTAATTTAATCAAAACAAACACATTACGGTAACCCGCTCCGTCACTACGCATGCCTTTACACCAAGCCTCTTCCAACCCTTGATCTTAGCCTTACCCTTATCTGCAATATGAGAAGAAAAACTATATTAAGCAATTACTTAGCAAGTATATCTATATTCTCACAAAACATTTAGGACAAATTAAACTTTCTAACCGAACTTTAAGCTTTGTCACAAAATACTACTAAAAATTCAATTATATTTTCTCCTGAAATTTGGAAAAGTTAGCGATTTTTTCTCCTCAACTAAACTTTTAATTAAAAAATAAAAAAAACAAGAAGACATAACACTCGTTAGAAGCATGAGTTGAGCTATTAAATATAAAATTACGAAGTGGCACACCTTGACATAACTTCTTACGCCCGTTACCCTAAACACTTATTGGACATAACACTCACTGGAGGCATGAGTTGGGCTAGTAAATATAAAATTACGAAGTGGCACACCTTAACAGCACTCCTTACACCTATTATTCTTATTAAATGTGAAATTATGAAGTTACCTGTAAGAGAGAGAGGGAAAAATGACAATAAGCCCTAGATATTAACTCTTTTGACCTAATTATAAGGGTAACTTTGTAATTTCACATTTAATATCCGCAACTTATGCTTATGATCACTGTCTTGTGTATTATTTTGTTAAAAATTTAATTGAAGGGGGTAATTCTCAAATTTCTTTAAACTTCAGGGAGGAAAGAATGTTACAATTTGAATTGTCCTAACTTTTATTTTAAAACTTTAGTGTGGACTGTGGATACACATAGTTAATACTCGAAACATAAAATTGAATATAAATGTAAAAGCCGTGACAAAACATACAAATATTTTTAGCTAACTTTTTTTTTTTAATGTAACTTTCTTTATTAAACTTTCTTTCTTTATTAAACAAGAAGTTTGTTAAGGAAAGAAGCCCCAAGTTTCGAGTGGAACCTGCAAAATATGCGGAGAAGGCGGCCAAGGGCACGGTCCCAAAATGCAGCCCACGACGCATTCAGCAGCCCCGTTGAATAGATCATTAAGCGCAGACCATGTTAGTTTGCGGACCCAACTCTAGAGTAATTTTTCAGCTTATCGCTTTCTGTAATTTCTGTATTTCCTGTATAGAGCAAGGTTGTTGAACTCTAGCTTCCATCCTTGTTCATTCTGGTACCATTTCTTCGCTTTACGAACCATAACAAAGTTGTAAAAAAGAAGGAAAAACAATGTAAAATTGTAACACAAGAAAATTAGTAAAAAGAGTCGTTACCTTGAGGATATTGAATCTTGTTTCCTTAACAAATCTAAACAAAAAAAACCCGCGCGTCATCGGAGCTTGGCTCTATTTTGTCTGTGCACGTGGTGTTCTCATTTATAGGCTGTTTGGCATCCCATTTATTTACTCGGTTTTCAAATTTTGAAGTTTAATTAATCACATTCTAATATGAGGATATTTATTCAAATGTTACAACAATCACGTGCCACCCACCTGCCTTTAACCCGCCCCCACCCCCCCGACCCGCCTACGTGTTGGGTGGTTCTTGTTTGGGATTTTGAAAAAATTATTGTCTTCCAACCCGTTCACCACCCTCAGGGCACCCACCGAATCCGTTCATGCACAGCCCTGATCACATGATCACCTTAAATTATTCGATCCCAAAAAAAAAAAAAAATTGTTTAGTTTGTGAGTTAGTGGAGTGAGAGTGTGTAAGTGCCAAGTGTGGTAGTCTTGTGGCCTTGTATTTACATTCGAAATTTGTACTCGGAAGTAGTCTTAATGTCTCCTTATAATTACTTTTGGAATTAATAAAAGTAATTACATCACATGTATTTCTACTTAATAAGTGGTATCAGAATAAGTTTGGTTCGAACTATTTTAAAAGGAGATTTTTTGTGCCGTTAATAATACGAGACTCTACAAATTTATTGTCTACAACAAAACTTTTGGCATTATTGAGATCTTGCCAACACGATGGGTGACCTTCAAGTTATTGACGGTAATGAGATCGAGCCACGAGAGGGAGACACAGCTGCTTTAAGGATATAGAAGATCAAAGCTGGCAAGGAGACGTTCGCGATCAAGATCACAGTTGAGGACGAGCTGCTAGAGCATGTACGAAAAGGCGAAGACGCCGAAAGCAGCGTGGGACGCTTTCAAGGCACTATTTTCACGGCAGAATGACATAACGCTTCAACTCTTGGAGAACAAGTTATTTTCAGTTTCGCAACGAGAGATGACGATCAACGAATATTTTCACATGAAATACAAGGTTGGCCTACTCAACCGCGACTAGTAGATTTTGAAAATCTAATAGCAGACCAAGAAGCTATGGCTAAACAAGTTGGTGGAGGCTCGCCAAAAGGTGAGCAAGAAGCTTTCTTCGGCAACAAAAATAAAGGTCGTTTGAGGCCAAGTTCTGCAAAAGGAGCAAGACAAGATGACAACAAATCATATGCTCGTCACGGAGGCTCTCAATTACATATATTTAATTACATAGAATTATCGTTTGATATCCTATTTTAAACTCATTTTTCAAGCTGTTTTCTTTAGTGTGTTTTTTCTCATATAAAAAAGTCGTTTTTCAATTTGTTCTCTATATGTGTTTTTTCTCATATAAATTTAAATTTATAATTTAAATAGTGAATTTAAATATGTGCTTCAAATTGACCCTCAATTTCATCATGATCTATTCTTATATTTTGTATCCTTATATACATTAACTATTGTTGCTACAAATGGTACCATACAATAAAACTTAATACGATTTGTAGAATGAAACTTTTAATATATAGGGAATCTCAAATGAAGCTTTCAAATCATCAACACTTTTTTAAATCAATTATAATAATCCATCAACTGAAAGTTATATTAAAATTACATGAAAAATTACATGTTTGTTTAGTTACACATAAAGTTATATTAAAATCAACTGAAAGCTAATTCTGAACCAATTAAAAAAAAAGTATGTCATTGAATAAGGGATGTTGATTATGAGACTAAATAAAATATCAGGGGGCTGAATATGAGACTAAACTTACGATCTTAAAGTAATTTGAATAGAGATGAAGAAGTACCTAAAATTTTGACATGATACATGGAAAAACAAAAAGATTGATTTAATGGAGTGCATACAATATGAATTAACTAGGTGGTTACAACAAAGAATTATTTAATCTAAAATTAAGTTGGCCGAGATTATTAAATACTCGAGAGTGCAAAAAAAGGCCCAAAAGGAGCTAGACCGGGTTATAGGGGCAGAGCGGGTTATGACTGAAATCAACTTGTCCAAGCTCCCTTACCTACAATGCAATGTCAAGGAAGCCTTGAGACTACAACCTTCAATGCCACTAATGCTTCCCCCACCGAGCCAAGACCACCGTCAAGGTCGGTGGCTACGACATCCCGTAGGGCACAAATGTCTATGTCAACGTTTGGGCCATATCTTGTGACCTGAAAATATGGAAAGACCTTGAGTTTCGACATGAGCAGTTCTTGGAGGAGGATGTTAAAATATGAAGGATCATGATTTTCAACCGTTGCCATTTGGGTCGGGTCGACTGTCGACGGGCATGTGTGGGAGCCCAACTTAGCTACCAAATTAGGCCCCACTACAGATTGTTCTACACCAAAAATTCCTTCACAAATTTACAAAAGTGTACCTATGATTTTCTAGTATATGGTTTTCTTTCCCTCTAAAAAAAAAAAGTATATGATTTTCTCTAATTGCTGGATTAGTGATCATTCTGCCGCGAAATCATGGCATCTCTTATAGTTTTCGATTGACTGAACTTATTTTTTATTTTAGAAAAAAAAAAAAAAAAAACAAACCAAAGCATCGGGTCTTTTGTTTGTCATGTGTGTTTTATGGGAATTAATTAGTTTGTGACCCATTTTGAAGAAAGACCATGTGTTTTTCATTTCTTTATTTCCTTTTTTTTTTTTGAAATTTGAATTAGGGATTCAAACTCTATATCTTATTATGAAATAGGTGTGGAATAACCACCAAAAGCAGACTTGCTTTGGGACGAACGAGGCTACATCCCCTGAAACTTTTTTCTTTAGTTTCTACCTTAAAAATTCATAGTTTTTCCATTCTGTCCCACCAAAAAATTAAAAATTTTCACATAATCCTCACTAAAATTAATTATACACTAAAAATTTATGGCTTTTCTATTTTACCCTAACATAAAATTAAAAATTCTCATATAGCTCTACTAAAATTTTACTTTTTAGTTTCTATACTTTTGATCTGATTTATTTGTCAAAAAAAAAAAAAAAAAAGTGTACGTCCTCACTAAAAACGTATATCTAGCTACGTCTATAATTATCGCTAGACTTTACCTATAAACATGAAAGAACAAAGGTTTTAATTTTAACCCTTTTATTCTTACCTTTCTCTAATGAATACTGTACTTCTATATATCAGCTTCAAAGTCCACATTATTAAGAAAACTACTAGTCTTTTTTTTCTTTGAATTTGAGGGTGGTGAGTTTCGAATTCTAAATCTTATGATATTTCCTTACGTTATATCTACAACCACACTAGTATATTTTCCCACAAAAAAGGTGGTGGGAAGAAAGCTCTATTTGTACACACTACGATGATGGCGATGATGATGCCTGCAATCTCCAATAGAACCAACAACACCAACACCAACATCAAAAATTCCCTCTTCTTCTCTCTCTCTCTCCTCTCTACAACACACTCTCTCTCCTCTCCACCTCCTCCTTTTTCACCTTCCTCCTGCTATGGTTAATGTTGGAAAGATAGGAAGATTACGTTTGAGATTATTTAGGAGTTGGAAGATTATGTTAGGAGATTATTTAGGAGTTGTTTATGTTTTGAATTTTGAATTTTAAATTCATGAAGATTAGATTTGCAGCTAGAGTAGATATTTGCATATCTTTTTTTTATCCAATATATATGTATACTTCCAGAATTAATAAAGTAAGAAAAAAGATTAAATTTCTTCCACAAACTTACATGGTATCAGAGCTAGAGGGATTCATCGACCCTAATGACGAAATCTAATGTTCCACAGCCGGTGCTGCCCCGTGATGGAAGTTCCTCACCAGTTTCTAGTTCCCCATCGGTTCCTGATGTTGTTTTTGGAAGTTTTACCGGGCTTGGCAATCCTTCTTCTACTAATACTGGCAGTGTTGATCATCTATCTTCCGGATCTTCTCTTCTGATTACCATGCACAAATTGAATAGTAAATATTATCTAGAGTGGTCCCAATTGGTCAAACAAGCCATTGATGGCCGTGGCAAATTAGGTTATTTGACAGGTGAAATCGTGCAGCCCACAGCAACTGATCCAAACTTCAAACTTTGGCGATCTAGGAACTCCCTGGTGATGGCATGGCTTCTTAACTCCATGGACGCCTCCATTGCAAAGCCAAATCTATTCCTACCAACCGCAAAAGATGTCTGGGATTCGGTTCGTGAAAACTATTCAAATTTAGAGAATTCCTCTCAAATCTTTGAATTGAAGTCCAAACTTTGGCAGTCTGCGCAAGGAGATCGTGAGGTTACTGTCTATTACAATGAGATGGTGACCTTATGGTAGGAATTGGACCAATGCTATGAGGATGTGTGGGAGAATCCTAATGATTGTGTATGGTTCATGAAATGAGAGGAGAATGATCGTGTATACATGTTTCTTGTCGGTGTCAACAGCAGTTTAGATGACGTGAAGGGACGCATCCTTGGCCGAAAACCTCTACCATCCATTCGTGAGGTTTTTTCCAAGGTCCGCCAAGAAGAGAGTCGAAAGAGAGTCATGTTGACCAAGCCAACACCCCGCACCCAGTTGGAGATCGATAGCTCAGCCCTTGCTTCTCGCAGATTTGAGGTTGACGGTGACAAGAAGAAGAAGCCGTGGTGTGATCATTGCAAAAAACCATGGCACACAAGGGAGACTTGCTGGAAGATTCATGAAAAGCCAGCAGATTTGAAGAAGAAATCCGATGGTCGAGCTCTTCAAACAATGCCTACAGATTCTCAAGAGCAATCAGTCAACTCAGGAATTTATCCTTTTACGAAGAAGCAATTAGAGCACGTGCACAAACTCTTTAAATCTCCACAATTTTCTGTCACCCCTTCTTGTTCTCTTGTTCATCAAGGTAACCCTAGTGTCAAAACTGAACCCTACCCTTTTTGGATTCTTGATTTATGAGCAACAGATCATATGACAAGTTGCTCACATTTGTTTTTCGCTTATAGTCCATGTGCAGGCAATAAAAAAATCAAGGTTGCGGATGGATCTCTTTCGGCCATAGCTGGAATGGGTTCAATCCAAATTTCTCCCTCCTTAATCCTCCATAACGTGCTTCATGTCCCCAAGTTATCGTGTAATCTATTATCTATTAGCAAATTAACACTTGATCATAATTGTCGAGTAAATTTTTTTCCTTCCTATTGTGAGTTTCAGGATATACCCTCGGGGAGGATGATTGGCAATGCTAGGGAACACGAGGGACTCTATTTCTTTGAAGATGGTTCACATCTGAGTACTCAAGTTCACTTTTCCAATTTTTAGTTTGTTTCTCTTTCTAATATTCCCGAAATCATGTTATGGCATTATAGGCTTGGCCACCCTAGTTTTCAGTATTTAAAACGTTTGTTTCCCAAATTATTTCGTAATAAAAGTCCATCCTTATTTCAATGTGAGATTTGTACATTAGCAAAGCAACATCGTGTTTCTTATCCTCCACAACCCTATAAGCCAACAAAACCTTTTTCTTTGATACATAGTGATGTGTGGGGTCCTTCTAGAACACCTACACTTTCTGGAAAAAAATGGTTTGTCACCTTTATTGATGATCATACTAGGGATAGTTGGGTTTACTTTCTCAAAGAAAAATCTGAAGTGGAAGGGGTTTTTAAAAATTTTTACACCGTGGTACAAACTCAATTTTCTGAAAACATTCAAATTTTTCGAAGTGATAATGGCAAAGAATTCTTTAATAAGGTTTTGGCGAATTTTTTCTTGGAAGAAGGTATTATTCACCAAAGTTCCTGTATCGACACCCCTCAACAGAATGTGATAGCTGAAAGAAAGAATAAACATCTTTTAGAAGTGGCTAGAGCACTACTTTTTACAAATCATGTGCCAAAATATCTATGGGGTGAAGCTATTCTAAACGCAACTTATCTCATTAATTGAATGCCTTCGAAAATTTTCAATCTCCAATAAATGTTTTCTATAAAAATTTTCCTACCTCATGGATTTCAGCTGATCTCCCAATTAAAATTTTTGGTTGTGTTGTGTTTGTTCATAACCATGATAAAAATCGTGGGAAATTCGATCCTAGGGCACGAAAATGTGTTTTTCTTGATTATGCTCCAGCCCAAAAAGGCTATAAATGTTTTGATCCTACTTCAAGAAAATTATTTGTTACCATGGATGTCTCTTTTTTTGAAACCACTTCGTTTTTTGGGTCTCATTTTCAGGGGGAGAAAAAATAGGAAGATTCGGTATATCAACAATCTGATTTTTCAGATTTGGTCGTTCAAAATTCAAACCAGTTTGAACAACTTGAAAAACTCGAGTTTGAAAATCCGATTCTTTTCATTTCAAAATCGGGATTCTTTTCATTTCAAAATCTGGATTTTGAAAAATCAAATCTTTATCAATCACAAGAAAAACGCTTTTCTCCACATAATATCAATTCACAATTATTTCATGATGACTTTATTCACACAGGACAAAGCATGGATTCTATTGAAAAATCAAATATTTTAAATACTGAAAATCTTTTAGAGCCATCTGTAATGTCACCACAAAATAGTGATCTCAGTGATCCTATCGAGAAAAGAGGAGGAGCAGACATGAAAAAAAATCTTTGGGCTGACTTACTCAAAAAGATCACAAAATCGAGAAATTGAGTCTAAGAGTTCCCTATAAAACCATGAGTCCAATCCACAGCAAAACTGTGACTCACCAGGTATGTCCCAGTCATGTCTAACCTCTCAATGTCAACCTAGTGATTGTAATATCCCTATTGCTATTCGTAAAGGTGTTAGATCTTGTACAACCACCCATTGTCAAAGTTTGTGTCCTATAAAAATCTGTCATCATCTTTTTCTGCCTTTACTTCTCAACTGTCTCTTGTGGAGATTCCAAAAAATCTACAGCATGCTTTGCAGGTTCCTGAGTGAAAGGAAGTAATTTTTGAGGAGATAAGAGCACTTGAGAAGAACAGGACTTGGGAGATGCAAGACTTGCCGAGAGGGAAGACAACAGTTGGGTGTAAAAGGGTATTCACTGTGAAATTTAATTTAGACGGTACGCTTGAGAGATACAAGGAACGGTTAGTGGCCAAAGGTTTCACTCAAACCTACGGCATTGACTATACAGAAACATTTGCACCGATAGCAAAACTAAACACTGTGAGAGTTCTACTATCTATTGCAGCAAATCTTGATTGGCCTCTGCAACAACTAGATGTGAAAAATGCCTTCCTTAATGGAGACTTAGAAGAGGAAGTGTATATGGACCCAGCTTTCAAGAGAAATTTGGCCCAAAAGTGTGTCATTTGAGGAAGTCATTATATGGCCTTAAATAATCACTGAGAGCTTGGTTTGAAAGATTCACTCGGTATGTGAAGAGGCAAGGCTATAACCAAGCTCAAACCGACCATACAATGTTCACAAAACAATCGGATAGCGGGAGAATAACGGTTCTAATAGTTTATGTAGATGATATCATCTTGACAGGTGATGACTTGGAAGAAATTGACCGGTTAAAGGGAGATTTGGCTACGGAGTTTGAGATCAAAGATTTGGGAGCTCTCAAGTACTTTCTTGGAATGAAGGTCGCAAGATCGAAAAAGGGAATTACTATTACTCAAAGGAAGTACATCCTAGATCTTCTCAATGAAACCGGGATGAGTGGATGCAGACCCGTGGACACACCAATAGATCCGAATGTGAAGTTCAAAGGAGATAAGGGAGGAGAACCTGTAGACACTACACGGTACCAAAAACTAGTAGGAAAGTTGATTTATTTGTCCCACACTCAGCCTGATATAGCATTTGCGGTTAGCTTGGTAAGCCAATTTATGCATTCGCCAAAAAGGGAACACCTAGATGCTACCTACCAAATTTTAAGGTACTTAAAGAGTTGTCTGGGAAAGGGCCTGTTTTTCAAAAAGGGTCTAGAACGGGAGATTGGAGCTTATACTGATGCTGATTGGGCTGGTTCTGCCACAGATAGAAGGTCCACAACCGGATATTGTACTTATGTATGGGGTAACCTTGTAACTTGGAGAAGCAAGAAGCAACATGTGGTAGCTCGAAGTAATGCAGAGGCGGAGTATAGGGCTATGGCTAATAGTGTTTGTGACTTATTATGGCTACAATGAATTTTACTAGAATTACAGATGCCTATGAAGACACAGATGAAGCTTTATTGTGATAACAAGGGGGCAATAAGTATAGCTCATAACCCTGTACAACACGATAGAACCAAGCATGTGGAGGTTGATCGACACTTCATAAAGGAGAAGCTCGAAACGGGGACCATTTGCATGCCTTTTGTTCCAACGTTAATGCAAACAGAGGATATTCTCACAAAGGGATTGTTCAAGCCGACCTTCGATTCTCGTGTTAGCAAGTTGGGTTTGATTGATATCTACTCATTAACTTGAGGGGGAGTGTTGGAAAGATAGGAAGATTACGTTTGAGATTATTTAGGAGTTGGAAGATTATGTTAGGAGATTATTTAGGAGTTGTTTATGTTTTGAATTTTGAATTTTAAATTCATGAAGATTAGATTTGCAGTTAGAGTAGATATTTGCATATCTTTTTTTATCTAATATATATGTATACTTCCGGAATTAATAAAGTAAGAAAAAAGAATAAATTTCTTCCACAAACTTACAGTTAACTACCATGTCCCCTATCTTTCTCTCTCTACCCTTTGCACCTCTCATCTTTTTATTTCCAATGCGTTTGTGATTACTCAGTTTTCCCCATGAAAAAGCTTGAACCTTCATACACAGGGAGAGAGAAACAAGAGAGATAGAGAGAGCGAGAGAGAAACAGAGAGCTATGGGGACCAACTGCGGTTGCTAGGCTGTCCTTAAACATACGTGCAGAGGATCTTCCCATGTGAACACAATTATCAATGTAATTATGAAATAAAGTTCTCGCATTAAATCCATAAGACAACAAGTTGTTATATTAAACTATCGCACTACATCTTATTTTAGTTGTTTTTTAAATAGCTGGTACAACAAGTTGGTTTTCTTTATTATTACTCGGGTAAAGCAAACCTTTTTTTTTTTTTTTTTTTTAGCACGATGAAACAAAAATGGGCCCAACGCAAGCTGAATGATTAATTAATATTAATTATTTTAATTATTTCGGGATTAGGCGCTAGTGGGCTACACTCACGCTGAAAACATGAAATTACATCTAAACCTTCTCTGTCAGTGAACAAAGTACTAGCCCACATGTTAAAGCAAGATAATAAGTTCAAGTTATAATTGGTCATAAAAAGATTCATAAATGAACATAAGTGGTTCATGCATAAGTTGAACAGTATTTGTTACGTTTTGTGAGATTATGTTTGTACTTGCTGGGCGAAAGCTCATCAGTATATTTCATACTGTAGGTAAAAAGCTTGCAGCTTAATGGGTGGGTCATGTGGACGATGCGGCGAGTGAAGAGCGGTGTAGGATACCACTATGCAAGTTTTCCGCAAGCTCTTTTGAGTTGATATGTTTATATATATATATCTCAAAAACAAATTATGGTGTTGAAGACTTGGATAGGTCTTTTCATTTCAGTATGTATGCATGACAAGCTTACTATGTGAGCTAATATATTATTATATGTTTAAAAAAAATTTTATTCTCGAATTTCCAAGTAAGTTTAAGTTATTAAAATCAAGAAGTAGTACAAATATGTATGATAGCGGCCCTACATAGGTCGGGGCATTACAAAACATTTGAGATTAGAGGGTAAAAAAGGCCATTAAATATTACATTTTATGATCATAAAAACTCTAGATCTTTCTTACTCATTTTTAATCTACTTGTTAATTATTACTTCTAAATTGAGATTTTACATAAGCTAATTTTGTTTTGGTTATTGTAATTGTGGTGTGTTAATTTGGTTCAAAATAAGGTTAAAAAATAAATATGCCTAGTGGAAAATATGCATCATCTGTGAAAACTCAAGGAAAAAAAAAAAAAAAAAGAGGAGGAAAAGAAAGAATAATTCATTCTCAAAAAGAGCTCTTAAAAAATTGCTGACAAGTATTAAGCGAGATATAATGAGTTTAATATTGCAATTGTAGCTACGATCATTACTTGGCTTCGTTTGTGTTTATTTTGTCTTTTTTTTTTTTTTTTTTTCACATATGTAATTGATGTTTTTGTTATTTTTAGGGGAGTAGGTGATGATTCTTTCGTGTGAGATTTCAAAAATAAGGTAATTGTGAAAGAAAAATTAAATTAAATTAACGAAAGGAAGCCTTTCCATTTGAAGGGAATGACAATTTCACCAAATTTAGAAAGTCATCCAATAGAGCTGGCTACATCCGTCCTTCACCCTTTTTTCATTCTTTTGGAATTTTAAAGGATATATAATTGTTTCCTAACTTGTGTAGCAACCCTACAACACAATACTGATAAATATTAATATCCTAATTTCTTGTTTACTGATTTCTTTGTACATATCAACAACAAGTTAATCAATCGAAGGCGTCGTTGACACATATAAATATCATATGTCAAGTTGAGATTGTAAAGTTTATAAAGCTAGTACTCCTTGCCCGTGGCCGGCAGACTAAAACAAAAAGGAAAAAAAAAAAAACCAAAAAAACAAAAAACAAAACTCAACAATTTTAAACTTGATTTTTAAATAAAATGTTTATAATTATCATCATAGAACTTATTATAAGAAGGGTTTTAAAGTAAGAAAATTTATCTTTTGAGTTGCTTTTTTTTCTGTCATTTTCTTATTTTGCTAAGTTTCCTTTTAGGATTTAGAGTATTTGTTGATGGTAAATTTTAGTATTTAGATGAAAAAAAGCGCTCTCCCATTAAGTGTTATCTATGATGTTATATTTATTATATACTAAATTTTATGACGAATTTATTAGAACGTATGACCGATGCTAAATTTAACATTTGACTTTTGTTGGTTGTTTTGTAAACCTTTTTAAAATAATGTAATATTTTTTTAATTATTTAAACATTACAAGTTTATTAATTTTATAAGTTTCAAAGCATAATAATGTGGACAAAAGTACAAAATAGCATTAAAAAAATCATTTTATCGGAATATAAAGAAAGATTAAATATCTCACTCTTTTTATCATTGGCATAGAAATTGAAAATGGTCTTATGCTTCAAGATTGTAAGACCCTTTTTCTTTTCTTTCCAATAAATCTCACTTATTAAAAAAAAAAAAAAAAAGGCTTGTTCAATAGGGCTCATTGGCTAAACCTTGATGCATCAGCCCAAAGAAAAAAAAAAGTTCATATATGATTGGCACCTACCAGCTTCAATAACAAAAGATAATAACAATTATTGTGACATATTTTAAGAGGACCTAGCAAATAATCGATCACGCGGAGCTTTGATTAGCGATAAATACGTGCAGAGGATCTTCCCATGTGAACACAATTATCAATGTAATTAAGAAATAAAGTTCTCGCACTAAATCCATAAGACAACAAGTTGTTATATTAAACTATCGCACTACATCTTACTTTTGTTGTTTTTTAAATAGCTGTTACAACAAGTTGGTTTTCTTTATTATTACCCAGGTAAAGCAAACTTTTTTTTTTTAGCACGATGAAACAAAAATGGGCCCAACCAACGCAAGATGAATGATTAAATTAATATTAATTATTTTAATTATTTCGGGATTAGGCGCTAGTGGGCTGCACTCACGCTGAAAACATGAAATTACATTTAAACCCTCTCTGTCGGTGAACAAAGTACTGAGGCTGCTCTCTATTGAATCCCACTGCAACACCAACAGTGGTCCTTTGTCATTTCTCTTGGTGAACCTCTAAACTCAAACTCCTTTTCCGAAAGCTTTTCCTTCGATCGGAAATCCGACTTTGCAGTGATCATGGCAGAACTAACACTCACTCCGATTGCCGAACAAATAATCGGGAGTTTGGGATCAGCTGCTGTGATTGGGATAAAAACATAATGCTAAATTTATTAATGAAGCTGAGTATTCTACAAGTAGGGTTAAAAATATTATGAACTTGTTAATACTTTTATTAGATAATTAGAAAAACCTCACAATTCAGAATTTATATGAATTTCTAATTATTTCTCTCAATTATTTATAGAATGAATAATCAATCAAATCAATGTATTTGATTATATTTCCACATTATGCATACATATTTTTCAATTGCTTGTTATTTCTTAAAAAACAAAAAACTAATTATAACATGGAATTACAATAACTATTGAAAAATAGGAATAATAACAAAAAAAAATAAAGAATCTTATCTTAAAAAAAAATCTTGTGGAAATGAATTAAAAAAATACCAACAAAAAAAGTAAAAGAAAAAAGTGTGTAAGAATTTAGACTGTAATGGGAGCAGAAAGAAAAAATATATATATATATTATTTACTATAATTTCGGTAATGTAATTTTGATATTTCCATTCCCATTCACCATGTTGTAGAACGTGTACAGCTAGTGTGGTGTATATATGAAGGTGTGTTTAACGAGTTTTAAATAATTTTATAGAGACTTATTAAAAAAAAAAAGTAATTTTATCGAAGATAAAATTGTAATATAGATAGATTATGATTTGGTGGGTACACTCATGAATATTAAGGATGTAAATAGATTAACTCTTAAGTTAATAAAGAAAGAATAATTACTATCATAGATGTATTTTTTGGGGAAGATTAAATGTCATTGTATTATTAACACTTTTTAAATTATGCCTACAAATCGCTACATGGATAGCAACGTTTTAGTCAAAATGAAAGTAAATGGTAACTAGTTTGTAAACAAAAATAAAAAATAAAAAACTTAAGTATTACTTTGTCAAAAAAAAAAAAAAAAGAGAGAGAGAAAACGATAAAGTGAAGGGTACATATACAGCTTTTCAGAAAGTTGCCTTGGTAAAAGAAATAAGTTGAAAATGACAAAGGCTCACCATCCAATAATGCAGACTAACTTGACAACGCACGGATTTTATATTAAAACCACATAAATGCGTATATGCTCTTACTCCATATCTATGATCTTCAACATAATTTTATTCCATTTTATTCTCAAACACTAGAATTCATTTGTATTTGGATTGAGTCTAAGGTAAGATAAAAATTTTAAGTTTAAGTTAGTTAATTTTTTAAAAATTAATTATAAATTTTATTAATATTTTAGAAAAATATAAAAATTGAGATGAAAAAGTACAGTTTAGTTGAAGTTAAATCTGGATATCAAACGTGGACTAAACCTCTCATTTCATATTTTCTTTTGTTTTTGTTTTTGTTTTTTTTCTTATTTTTATCAATCCAGCTTAGAAGTGATCATGGCACAACTAATACTCACTCCCATTGCAGAACTAGAAGTAATTAATAGTTTATTAAATATAGGTATTCAGTGTAAATATGTTATATCTAATAAATTAACTATTTATTTTAAATATTTCAAATCTTTATCATTTACTTGAAATAGAATTTGGTAAATATATTATTTACTATAATTTCGGTAATGTAATTTTGATATTTCCATTGCAGTTCACCATGTTGTAGAACGTGTATAGCTATTGTTTTGTATATATGAAGGTGTATTTAACGAGTTTTAAGTAATTTTATAGACATAAAAAAAAAAGTAATTTTATCGAGGATAAAATTGTAATAAAGATAGATTATGATTTGGTGGGTGCACTTATGAATATTAAGGGTGTAAATTGATTTACTCTTAAGTTAAAATGTATTTTAAGTGGAAGATTAAAT
Organism: Ficus microcarpa; assembly: GCA_025413485.1. NCBI lineage: Eukaryota > Viridiplantae > Streptophyta > Magnoliopsida > Rosales > Moraceae > Ficus > Ficus microcarpa. The sequence goes on along the minus strand of CM046387.1, from coordinate 22,595,615 downwards.
ATCATTGTATTATTAACGCTTTTTCAATTATACCTACAAATAGCTACATGGATAGTAACGTTTTAGTAAAAATGAAAGTAAATGGTAAGTAGTTTATAAACAAAAAAATACAAAACTTAGGTGTTACTTTGTCAAAAAAAAAAAAAAAAAAAAAAAAGACAGAAAAAGATAAAGTGAAGGGTACATATACAGCTTTTCAGAATTGAAAACGACAAAGGCTCACCATCCAATAATACAGACTAACTTGACAACGCGCGGATTTATTAAAACCACATAAATGCGTATATGCTCAGACACTAAACCTGTCGTTTCATATTTTCTTTGTTTCTTTTTTCTCAATCCAGTTTTGAAGTGATCATTTTCGAACTAGTTCTCTCTCCGATTGCATAACAAACAATCGAAACATGGATGAGTAATTAATATTATAAAAACAAACCCTTTCGAAAAGATATATTTTAGAAACATGGCGTTGAAAAAAAAAATCATAGAAATATTTTTATTAATATAATATGATACGATTTAGTTGTAATTATCATTGCATATAATTATATTATTATTTTGTACCAGTATTTTAAATAAAAGCTAACTTTTTATTGTCATCTATTAACACTTTTCTAATTATTATCATCAGCCTACAAATCGCCAACATGTGCATGTAAAATTTTTTAGTCTTTGATGTTCATATTATGAGTAACCTTTGAGTTAAAATGAACGTGAATGGTAAATAATTTATCAAAAGAAACAAAGAAAAAAAGCATAATATAGAAATTGTACATTATTGTTTTAATTATTACATCAACTTTCAATGGTCTAATGTGTAATTAAAAATAATATACATACTGTACTTTAAATTTTTTACATGAATATTTATAAATTATATTAGCAAAAAAAATAATTCAATGACAATGCACACCGACAAAGTGAACAGACCTTTCTTGAAGTAAATTTCCCAAAAAAATAAAAATAAAAAAAGCGAATGGCAAATAATTATTTTCCGGATGATGCTTTAATAGAAGAAAAAAGTTGAAAACGACAAAACATTACCATTCAATAATGCAGAGACCAGCGTGACACTGTGTGTAACGCGGTTTGATTGATTCAGACCACAAAAATGCATATATGCTCTGCACTTCCATATTTATGATCTTCAACAATATTACTAGATTTTTTTCTCAAACAGTGAAACCCGTTTCATAGCTTTCCCTTTTCTACTTTTTTTTTTCCTCAATCCAGTTTGGAAGTGATCATGGCACACCTAATTCTCACTCCGATAGCCGGACGAATAATCGGGAGTTTGGGATCAGCTGCTGTGAGAGAGATTTCATCGCTTTGGGGAGTCAACGGCGAGCTCGACGAACTTGAAGACACCATGTCAACCATCAAAGCTGTGCTTCTTGATGCTGAGGAGAAGCAACTCCACAGCCACCAAGTCAGGGACTGGCTCCAGAAGCTTGGCGTTGCTGTTCATATAGCCGACGACTTGATGGACGAGTTCAAAACTGAAGCCTTACGGCGACAGCTGATGTCTGGAAATGAATTGTCCAAGCAGGTATTGCCCTACCATGAATATTAGTTGCGGAAACATAATTTTGGTTAAGTGATTTTAAAACATCATAAAAACAGTAAAATCAAACTAAGTAAAACCTTGCATATAAATGAACATAATAACTTAAATTTTTAAACTAATATACTCTTTAAAAAATAAAGGTAGATTACTGGTCAGATCTTACTTTTAACTTTATATAATTTTAGTTCTTAATTTTTTTTTACAGTTAAAAACCCTTAAATTATTAAACTATTATTAAAATAATATTTTTAATATTTTTGAATAGAATCTATTAGTAAATATTTTTTTGATTAAATTATTAACGGATTCCATTTAAAAATTAACATAAATAATTGTTATAGTAATATTTTCATAGTATAGGAGTATTCTCTCTCTCTCTGTTTTTTTTTTTTTTTTCTAAAATGTGCATAAACTATTCAAAATATTGTTATAATAGTCCTTTCTGTTATTATTATTATTTTTTATAGATTCCAGTAGTTAACATCACTTTTTGATTAAGTTACTAACGGTTTTGTCCAAAAATTAATGGAAAGGTCTACGTCAACAACATTTTAAAAATTTAAAGGTATTTCAACTACGAAATAAAAATTAAAGACCAATGTTACACAAGGTTTAAAATATAGGGGCTAATAAAAAATTTACCTTAAAAATAAACATTAATTCAATCAAAACAAACACGTTACGATAACCCGCTCCGTCACTACGCATGCCTTTACACCAAGCCTCTTCCAACCCTTGATCTTAGCCTTACCCTTATCTGCAATATGGGAAGAAAAACTATATTAAGCAATTACTTAGCAAGTATATCTATATTCTCACAAAACATTTAGGACAAGTTAAACTTTCTAACCGAACTTTAAGCTTTGTCACAAAATGCTACTAAAAATTCAATTATATTTTCTCCTAAATTTTGGAAAAGTTAGCGATTTTTTCTCCTCAACTAAACTTTTGATTAAAAAAAAAAAAAAACAAGAAGACATAACACTCGTTAGAAGCATGAGTTGAGCTATTAAATATAAAATTACGAAGTGGCACACCTTGACATAACTTCTTCCACCCGTTACGCTAAACACTTATTGGACATAACACTCACTGGAGGCATGAGTTGGGCTAGTAAATATAAAATTACGAAGTGGCACACCTTAACAGCACTCCTTACACCTGTTATCCTTATTAAATGTGAAATTATGAAGTTACCTATAAGAGAGAGAGGGAAAAATGACAATAAGCCCTAGATATTTACTCTTTTGACCTAATTATAAGGGTAACTTTGTAATTTTATATTTAATATCCGCAACTTATGCTTTTGATCACTGTCTTGTGTATTTTTTTGTTACAAATTTAATTGAAGGGGGAAATTCTCAAATTTTTTTAAACTTCAGGGAGAAAAGAATGTTACAATTTGAATTGTCCAAATCTTTATTTTAAAACTTTACTTTGGATTGTGGATGCACATAGTTAATACTCGAAACATAAAATTGAATATAAATGTAAAAGCCGTGATAAAACATACAAATATTTTTAGCTAACTTTTTTTTAATGTAACTTTCTTTATTAAACTTTCTTTATATTTCATACTTTGTTTTCGAGCTTTAGGGAATGTACCAATATGCTAACCATAGTGAGAGTGGGATTGCAAGCTCCAAACTCACTGAGGCAAATCTATAACTGTAACTGTAAGTGTAACAGTAACTATAACTTCTGTCACTATAATTGTAACGGTATACGCTTCATAATTATTTTCATCTTTGACAACTCTCATCTTGAATCTAAAATTATTATGTCATAAAAACAATGACATACGTAGAAATAGTGTATCACAAAACATAGCTTTTAAAATAACAACCCCTTTAAACTCTCATTAAAAAAAAAACGTAACTTTTAACATAACAACCCCATTGAACTTTCATAAAAAAAAATTAATAATAATAATAAAACACAATCTATCATTGTTAAAACTATTAACTATCTCGTTAGTTTCCTTGTTCAGAGTTTTTAGATTAATTTGATTTATAACATCCTTATTTTTAAGGAAAGTATCTAGATTAAGAAAGTTTGAATGTTATAATTTGTAGGTATACATATTTCATCTCAACAATGGAAAGGCTATATTTAGTTTTTGAGCAAATATGTTGCATGTGAGAGATGTACTTATCTCACTCAATGAGCTTACTAGAACATACTCTAAATGACGTGGTGCTCTTAAAACTTGATACGCTCGCTCCTTCATAGAATTCAGGTCATAATAACACATAATTAACAATCTTAACATAAGAAAATTCTAGAATTTATAAAAGCTCTAATTTCTATTATCAAGATAATCAAGAAAACATAATTCATGAATCTAAAAATTCCAGTTCTGAAATTCCAAGATCATTTCCTTAAATCATCATACAAATCATCAATTCAATCACCTAACTTTTTAATTTATTCAGTCCCTCCAAAATTATCAAAACCCATATTTTTGTTTTCAAGAAAACCTAATTTATTAATCTAAAAATCTCAATTCAGAAATCTACAATCAAATCCTTTAATCAATCATTCTAGAACATCAACTTCATCATGCAATGTCATAATTTCCCCAATTCACAAATTTCACCAAACCCTAAGATTCCATATCAATCCCAAATTCAGTGCATGTAGAGACTTACTTTTGATCTCTAATGAAATCAGTGGCTAGAAAATCAAGAAAGAGGAGAATTAGGGTGGTTTGGTGGCAGAAATCCCAAATCAACTTCTTCTCTACAAGGTAGATGAGAATGGAGGAGCAGAGAGAAAAAGAATGATATTTTACTGCAAAGAATTCAGATATAGGGTTATTAATTCTCTTAGTATAGCCATGACATAAAATGTTTCTAGGCATCCAAGGGGTGGATTTAACGTGTGAAGGTCATCTAAGAGTTTACAATAGGCTAGGGATCGGAGCTAGTTCAAATTAGGAATTTTTCCTTTGTTTTTTCATTCTTTTTTCTTTCCCCCCTCCAACGCTAGGCACCGCAGCCCTAGCTCTCAACCTTTTCTTCGGAGTAAAGGGGAAACTTGTGACTGCCCGATGTCTTGAAAAATTTTGGTCATAACTTTCTAGTCTGATATCGGAAGCGATTTAAGTGGCATTGGAAAGATTAAAAAAAAAAAAAAAAAAAGATCTATAACTTTGTTGAAGGAAATTTTGTCTAAACGGTTTCTTAATCAAATAAAATTATGTTTGAATATAACATCACATTCTTAGAAATAATTCTTTTAAGCATATCAAGTTTCTTGCCGTTGTCACTTGAAATATGATTAAATAAAATATCAGTATATCTTTTTTTAATTAAAATCTATCATCCATCACAATGTCATATGCTTAAAAAATTAATACTTAAGCTTCCGGGTGTTACAGGTATGGACTTTTTTCTCTGCTTCGAACCAACTTGCTTTTCGGCACAACATGGTTCGTAAGATTCGAGAAATTAGGAAGAAACTAACTGCTATTTCCAAGGATAGAGACTTCCATTTAGATGTACGTCCTGAAGAAAATCATGTAATCTCTAGGGAAGTGAGAGAGACTTACGCATATGTCCGTCAAGAAGAGGTTATTGGAAGGGACGAGGATATAAAGGCGATCATTAAGCTTTTATTGGAGGGCGACATCAAGGAGGATGTGTCGGTCATTCCCATCGTAGGGATGGGAGGGCTTGGAAAGACCACACTAGCTCAGAGTGTTTTTAATGATGAGCAGGTCCAAAAACACTTTGATCGTAAGATTTGGCTTTGTGTTGGTGAAGATTTTGATTTGAAAGTAATTGTTCAGAAAATCATTAAGCTATGTGAGCCTAAGGATAACAATTTGGGGAATGTTGAAATAATGGATCAATTGCAGAGAGACTTTAGAGAGGCGCTTGGGGGAAAGAAGTATCTCCTTGTATTAGATGATTTGTGGAATGAAAAGTATGAGAAATGGGGGCAATTAAAAGACCTGCTGGTAGGTACTGGTCTCGAAGGGAGTAGGGTAGTAGTAACCACTCGTAGTATGAAAGTAGCACAGGTTTCTGGCACTACTCATCCCTATCAGTTGGGGATTCTTGATGAAGATAGATCCTGGTTACTTTTTAAGAAGATGGCTTTTGAGAAGGGAGAGGAGCCAAAAAACGCCAATATTTTGGAAGTTGGAAGAGCAATTGTGAGAAAATGTGGAGGACTTCCGCTCGCAATAAGAACAATAGGAAGTACGTTGCGGTTCAAAAAGTCAGACTTGGGGGATTGGTCATTGCTTGACGAGGAAATTTCAAAAATAATGCAGCAGGAAGGAGAAAATATTTTACAAACACTGAAATTGAGCTATGATTGTCTTGCCTCGCATTTGAAACACTGCTTTGCCTACTGTGGACTCTTTCCAAAAGATTATGAGTTCAAGGTGAAAACATTAGTACGACTTTGGATGGCTCAAGGGTTTCTTGACTTATCAAATCCAAGTAACCGGTGTTTGGAGGATGTGGGTTATTCTTTTTTCATGGAGTTATTGGTAAGATCATTCTTTCAAGAAGCTGAAAAGGGAAAAGGGGGCACTATAGAAAGATGCAAGATGCATGATCTCATGCATGATCTTGCAATACAAGTTGCAGGAACAGAGTGTGTTGTACTGAAGTTGAATCAAGGATGTGTCGATAAAAATACTCTTCATGTGTCCAATGTAGAGTTTATCTCAAGCGGGCAAATTCCTAGTTCATTGTTTCAAGCAAGAAGAATTCGTTCGTTTCTTTTGCCGACACTTCTAGGGGCAAACAAGTCAATTCTCAATTCGTTAGCATCGAACTTTGAGTTCATACGCACACTGAATTTAAGTGATTCAAGGATTAAGGTAGTGCCAAAGTCTATCGGAAAATTGAGGCATCTGAGATATTTAGATCTTTCTAAGAATCGGACTATGAAGACACTTCCCCATTCTATGACAAATCTGTTGAATCTGCAAACATTAAAACTCAACACTTGCTCTCGACTTCGAACATTGCCTAGAAACTTTGGGAAACTAGTCAACCTTAGGCATCTTGAACTTTCTTGGTGTGACAGTTTGACTCATATGCCAAATGGATTGGGTAAGCTAACTAATCTTCAGACATTATCAAACTATAAACTAGGAGTGAGCAGTTCCTCTGTCCCAAGTCATGTTGGTGAGCTGAATGAATTAATGGGATTAAACAACTTGAAAGGAGAATTGGAAATTTCAAGTCTAAGGCATGGGAAAACAGCGAGATTAGAATCTGAGTCTGCAAATTTAAAGGAGAAACAACATCTTCGATCCTTATCATTGGCTTGGGATTCTAGCGTTGACGATACTGTTGCAACAGAGGCTATTCTTGGTTATGAAATGTCACTGGAAGGCCTCCAGCCACACCCAAATCTTGAAAGCTTTTCTTTAGAGTATTATGGGGGTATGAAGTTTTCAAGTTGGCTTTCATCTCTCACAAATCTGGTCAGCCTAACTTTATCCTCATGCAAGAAATGTCAGCATCTACCTCCATTGAATCAATTCCACCGTCTTGAGAAATTAGACCTGGAGGACTTACCAGCTCTAGAGTACATATGGTGTACCAGTGGTGAGGAAGACTTCTTTTCATCCTTGACCTCAGAAACTAAATTATTGTCATCCCTAAGAGAACTCAGCTTGGTAAGGTTGCCTAATCTAAAGGGATGGTGGAGAGACGAAAGCGGTGAAGTTGAAAATTTCTTTGCTACTACAACAACAACGTCAACACAATCCAGTGAAGAGAATCGAAGATTGTTGCCTTCTTTTACTTCTCTTACGTATTTATCTGTAGATACTTGTCCTAAGCTGACTTGCATGCCGCTTTACCCACATTTAGAAAGAAGGCTCTGTTTGGATAATACAAGCATGAAGCCATTCCAACAAACAATAGAGAGCAGCAATAGTGGGTTAGTACAAATCCCAACAACATCCTCCTTCTCTCCTCTCTCCAAATTGACGACGCTACATATTTGCAGAGTTGAGGATCTAGAATGTCTTCCGGACTGGTTCAAGAGCCTTACGTCTCTCAAATGCCTCCGGATTTGGAACTGCTCGAAATTGAAGGATCTGAGGCCAGGAATTCAACATCTTTCCTCACTTGGAGAACTGGATATTTTTAATTGCGAGGGGTTAGAAGAGAGTTTCCAGAATGATGATGCGATTTTGTGGAAAGCCCTGAACGAGCGACTCCACTCTCTAAGCCTTTTCGTGTTTCATAAACTGGAGGTTCTTCCTCAGGGTATTCAACACCTTACCAGCCTGAAACAACTCAGAGTATATGGTTGGGATAGTTTGGAAAGTATTCCAGAGTGGATCAGCAACCTCAAATCACTTGAGAGCCTTGGATTCTGGAGTTGCCCCAAATTGACATCATTACCTGAAGGAATACGAAGTCTCGTCTCTCTGAAGATACTGTATATTAGCAAATGTTCAATCTTATCGAAAAGATGCAAAAGGCAAATAGGTGAGGATTGGCCTAAGGTTGCTCATATCCAGGACCTGCACTTGCACCCAGATCCCAACGAGGATGATCAGGTAGAAAACTCAATCTTTATTCTATACGAGCATTGTCGGTGTCCATTGTCCTTTCTTGATTGGGTTTGTTTTTTATTATTATTATTATTTTTTTTTTTTTTTGAGAAGGGGTTTCTTTTATTTTTCTATTTAAGAGATTATGATTGAAATTGTTTTGCAGAATTTATCGAATCAACAAAAAAAAATATTTGTAGAAGATAGAACCCTGCAATATCTTCAAAATCAAAAATTTTGGACTATGGAATAGCGGAACAAGTCACACATAAAGTGGTGAAGGTACAGTATTTGTTCTGCGTCTTTTGTTTCAAGGAAAAAAAAAAAAAAAACAGAGTATATTCTTGTGATTTCCTTATATCTTGCTTGCTTTAGAATGCTAGTAATCTTCAACTTTTTTCCTTACCAAGGTAACCTTATTCATTTTGCAGATGACTTTAAAAATTTCTAGGCTTGTTCCGAACTCAAAATTAAATCAGTACTTTGCTTTAAGCCTGAAATACACATCAAATTACTGAATTCTGAGTAATATGAAGTACAAATCATCTTACTTTATAGCAGAGAAGTGAAAATAAAGATTGCAAATGGGCATAACAATTTAATTACATATATCAACTTATTTGATATTTTAGTTTCCCTGGCATGACAACTTAATGATCTAAATATGTAACATTTTCGAAAGGAAACGACCAAGAAATTATTGTCAGGTACACAAGTCAATTATCAACACTTTACACGTTCTTTCATTGATAATGAATTACCAGTTCTATTCAAAATTTTATTACCATCTTTTTTTGGATGAATTTTTTCAGTTTGATCCAAGTTTTTGCTTTCTTTTCGACTTTGGATGCGGAGAAGCAAGCCATAAAGCATGTGAAGGCTTAAGACCTTATAATGCTCATCTCTTTTGTCTCCTTTGCCAATCTTGTGTAGCGACTCAACATCAAACAGGGGCAGACTTGCGTGCTGGTGTAGCCAAACATAATGTCTTCCTAAAACGTACTGAAATGGTAAAATCCTTCATCCGTTTTTTAGATGCTTGTCATTTTTTTTTTTTTTTCAAATCACTCTTCTACCTGTTTTGATTTAACATTTTGTTCACACAGCAGATTTTGGTAGTTAGCTTGTTTCGAGAGTCGTACAGAGATGGATGACTCCAAACATTGAAGCTAATCCTTACCTGATATATATGACTTGTGTTAATTTCTTATGTGGCCTTTTCAGGTAATTGCTCTTGTCCTCCCAATATACATGATCAACTGATTGAACATGGTTTGACCAGGAACACCTAAGGAAAAAGTTGTGAGGCTGCGAAAGAGATTTGATGGTCTCCAGAGGGTTGGTTCCCAACTTTGAGAATCACTTAGTGTCCCTTGTCTGAAATTTGTTGAAGTGTTTCGACATCAATATCCAATCAGAAGGAACCAACTGGACAGAATCTTATCCTTGTCTGAAAGCTTCGGGCTCCAGAGTTCAAACTGGAACGAGGGTTTTATTTCCTGGTTTCTTTCTTGGTTGAAAGACTGGTCAAATGATTTCTAAGTTACTTGGATCACAACAACTAGTTCATAATGTTGGATTTTTAGGTAAGTAATTCAAATATATATTTCTTGTATGTCATTGGCAATCAAATATCAATCATGTTCAGTATCTGATGATTTTTTCTTATTTACTCCTAAGCAAACTACAAAGCGGATCATGGTTTATGAGCCACAGATGACAAACAAATTCTTCTTTTGCGGATGCGACAACTCAATATCACAAGGTACTTAACATCTACCTGTCTTTTTCTTCTTTTACCCCATAGTATTTTCGTTTCCAACCTATTTCTTCACTTGACATTTGTAAGGTATCTAAGATGTTATATGCTTAGAACTAAATAATTGTCTTTTTTAATTCCTTTAGAATCACGAGTAGACAATTTTTCTTACTGCTGTTGGAAGGCTGCTAAGGTGGAATGGGACAAGAAAATTTTGCAGCCTCTGCTTCTCGTAAATTTCTCTTCATTTGGCAAGCTATGCGTGGTAAAATTGCAAGATAGACAACATTTTTCCTTCTCGTTGTCGTCTTTGTCTTACTGGTGAGGTAACATTTGATCATTTATTTCTCCAATATCGTAATTCTTGCTCTATCTAGGACTTTGTTTCTTCTTGTTTTAAGTGCAAGATTGACACGTCTAGGGATTTTTGTTCTTTTATAACCAGAATTCCCATGAATTTCGATTTGCAGTTAAATAGTCTTTGGCTTTTTGCTATTTTCTCAGCCTGCTGGCACATATTGAAATCAAGGAATGGTTTGATCTCTGAGGATAAATCATAAAATATTATGAAAACTCTTTCCTACGTTTGGACTTCTCTGACTGATGCTGACAACATGGCAATTGGGATTTCAAGTTTTTGGGCAGACAAAGAAATGCTTCTAGTATTACTTCAGTTTATCTGGTCTTTTTCCTCCGATTACTTGGATGAAAGTTAAAACGGATGGTGCTGCTAATGGTAATGAAATGCCAATTCTGTTTAAAATTTTAGTACTCCTTTTGGACGAATTTCCATCGGTTTGAAGTATGTTATTGCTTTCTTTTCAACTTTGAATCGGAGAAGAAAACCATAGAACGTGTGAATGCTTAAGACCTTAATATGCCTTTCTCTTATGTCTCTGTTGCCAATCTTGTGTAGCTACTCAACATCAAATAGGGGTGTAGCCCCGTAGGAGTGGAGCCAAACATAATGCCTCCCTGAAATGTGCAGAAATGGTAAAATCCTTCGTACGTATCTCAAATGCATGTTTAGTTCTCCAATCCTTAGATTAGTTTTTTTCCTAGCCACGAACTTTATTTTGTTTTTTGTTTGTTCCAAAAGTCGACTCCAAATATTGTAGCTAATCTTCATCATGATGGCTCGTCTTAAATTCTTTTGAGCCCTTTTCAGGTAGTTGCTCTTGTTTCCCAATGAAAATGATCAATTTGTTAGCTGATTTGCACATGTTTTAACCAAGAACACCTAAAAAGATTGAAAAAGAAATGCTACGGGGCTATGGTCCCAGCAGAGTTGGTTGCCAACATTGAGAATCACTTTCATCTCTTTGTGGAGCAGAGTAGAATTGATCTAATTTTTTAGAGTGTTTCAACATCATTATCCTATCAGAAGGTACTAGCTCGAGAGAGACTTATCCTAGTCTGGAAGCTTCAGTTCCAAAGTTAAAAATTGGTTCGAGTTTTATAGTACGGCCCTAATAATCTTGGTTCGAGTTTTAACATTTACGGTGAATGTGTTATTTTCTTGGTTCAAAGACTGGTCCAATCATTTCAAAAGTCTCATGGATCGCAATTCCCAGCTCATAATGTCTGATTTTTCTGGTGAGAAATTCAATTTTTTTATATCATTTGCATGTGTCTTTGGTAATCAAAATGTCATTAATTCTGCTCACTACTGTTGGAAGGCTACTAAGGTGGCACGGGGCAAGAAAATCTGGCAGTTCTTTTCAACTTTGAAACAGAGAAGAAACCCATAAAACGTGTAAATGCTTAAGACCTTAATATGCTTGTCTCTTATGTCTCTGTTGCCAATCTTGTGTAGCTACTCAACATCAAACAAGGGCGTAGCCACGTTGCAGTGTAGCCAAACAAAATGCCTCCCTAAGATGTATAGAAATGGTAAAATCCTTCATAGACATCTCAAATGCATATTTCCTTCTCCCATCCTTAGAATAGTGTTTTCCAAGCCACGTATTTTAGTTTGCTAGTCTGTTTGTTCCGAAAGTTGGCTCCAAATATTGATGCTAATCTTCATCATGATGGCTTGTCTTAAATTTTTTGTGGCTTCTCAGGTAGTTGCTCTTATCTCCCAATAAATATGATCAACTTGTTAGCTGATTTGCACATGTTTTAACCAAAAAGATTGAAAACGATATGCTACAGGACTCGATGAGGGATACAATGGTCCCTGCAGAGTTGGTTGCAAAACAGTGAGAATCACTTTGTATCTCGTTGTGGAACGGAGTAGAATCGATCAATCTAATTTGTTTACAGTGTTTCAACATCATTATCCTATCAGAAGGTACTAGCTGGAGAGAGACTTATCCTAGTCTGGAAGCTTCAGTTCCAAAGTTAAAGATTGGTTCGAGTTTTATAGTACGGCCCTAATAATCTTGGTTTGCATTCTAACATTTATGGTGAATGTGTTGTTTTCTTGGTTCAATGACTAGTCGAATCATTTCAAAAGTCACTTGGATCACAATTCCCAGTTCATAATGTCGGATTTTTCAGGTAAGAATTCAATTTTTTTTTTAATATGATTTGCGTCTGTCTTTAGTAATCAAATGCTATTAATTCTGCCTATTATTACTTTTGTGTTTTTTAATTATTTACTCCAAAGAAAACTTCCAAACCAATCATGGTTTATGAGCTACATATGAAGTACAAGTGATTCTCCAGCCGATTCGAGTGGCAACTCAACATCACAAGGTATTGAACATTTACCTGTTCGCTTCATCTTGGTTTTCCCGTTGTTGTGGTTTCCAAACTATTTTATGACTTGAGATTTGTAAGGGTTTCTAAGATATATATATATATATATATATATTATTGTTTAGAAACTAATTAGGTTTCATGTTTATTCATTTAAAATCACGAGTATGGACGCCTATGTGCTAACTGCGGTTGGAAGGCTGCTGAAGTGGCAAGCGTGGGGCAAGAAAATCTGGCAACCTTTCATTGCTACTCACAAATCTTTCTTCATTTGGCAAGCTATGCATGCTAAAATTTTGATGGAAGACAGAAGTTTTAGAAATTGGCAGCAGCATTTTTACTTCTTGTTGTGGTCTTTGTCTTCATGGTGAGAATAAGTAACTTATTTCTCCAATGTCATAATTCTTGCTCTATCTGGGATCGTGTTTCTTCTTGTTTTAAGTGCATGATTGACAGTACTTATGGTGATTTTAAATCTTTTATAGCCAGAAGTCTTAACATGAATTTCAATTTACAATTAAACAGTCTCCGACTTTATGCTATTTTCACAGCTTTCTGGACATATGGAAATCAGCGAATTGTATGATTTTGAGGATAGATCTACGGATATTATGACAACTCTTCCCAATGTTTGGAATTCGGTGATTGATGCTAACAATATGAAAGCTCCCAGTATTGCTCCAGTTATCTGGTCTTTTACTCTGATTGATCGACTAAAAGTTGACACAGACGGCGCTGCTAATGGTTCTCTTGGGCTAGCTGGATGCTGTGGTATTTTCAGACAGGTGGAGGTTTCCTATAAGGTCGCTTCTCTGCTCCGCTTGGCAGTGCTTTTGCCTACCAAGCGCTATTGGTGGCTATTATAGCTGTGGAGTGGGCGTACAAGTATAACCGGAGTAATTTTTGTTTGGAAGTGATTCAAAGTGCTGGCACTTTTAAACCAGAATGTTCATACACTAGAATCTTCAATCTTGGTGGAAAGTTGCTCTCGGTCATCTTGTCGAATCAAATTTCAGGGTCTCCGTCACATCTACATGGAAGGAAGCAGAGTTGCTGATCGTTTTTACCTGTTATGGAGATCATCAGTCAACTAATTGTTGGTGGTTTTTTGATCCAATGTTTGTGCATGAATTCATTCATGATAATGTTTGTCAAATTAGAGATAACAGGACTAGTTCATTGAGTTAATCATTTAGAGGATTATTTCTTTTTTCAGGTCTATTTTAGTGCAAGCATGGGCACTCTTTTTTCCTTGCTTGGTTTTTCCCATTGGGTTTTACAAGCAAGGTTTTTAATGAGGCCTATTATCGATTCTGATTTTCAAAGGTGTAGTTTAAGCTATTCCTTTTGACATCAGTCTCTGCTTTGCACTAGGTTCTCTTCGTTTTTAGTTTTATTTTTTCAGTTGGTCTTTTATCCCGCAGGGGTTGGATCTTTCCTTTCATTGGAACTATTATTGTATTTTCTTTTTTATTGCAATAATATTCAATTTTGAGATGGGTAAATGATGAGGGTGCTAAGGAGGTGCCGACCTAGTCGGGATGTCCCGGTGTACTTACTGATTCCTATTCTCAATATATTTTTCTTTGCAAAATCGTGTTAATTAATGCATTTAACATGCTATAAAAAAATTGGGGAGTACCACATGCTCCCAAATAGGAATATCACTGTTGAATTCAACTTATATTAAAAATGAACCAATATAAATTTTGTGCTTGGTTATTATTTTATCCCTCTTTTTAATTGCTCATTGTTGGTAAATGATTGCGTTGTTAAACTCATAGCATTGGCAGGGTCCAACCACAAATAAATAATATGGGTTAAACTATGGACAAAAATATATATATATATATATATGTATATTATATATCAATTCAGCGTGTGTTGATCAATTTTTTAGCCTCCAATTCTTATTATAATTTGATTTTTATACAGCCACAAATAAAATAGATTTTTGTTTTGTAAAACTTTGTGGCCTTCATCATCGTAGATTACAAAGTGGAGATTTGAAGGACCCGATGAGTACTGCTAATTGCTAAACAGAAAAACAACTCTTTCACATTTTATAGAAGGGCAAGAATTTAAAGAATAAACGACATGCTATTTCTTAATCAAATTGATGATAATTTACATTAACCTGTAGTTTTCATCCAAACGACACCAATTTCATAAACTACAATAGAGCCTGTTGGAACATGGCCTACATTATTACCCGCAGGACCATTTACATTTATGGCCTAATTAGAATCATAGTTTTAAAGAATGTGCAAAAATAAACAATGTATTTTTTTTTTCATGAGACTGAAGAGTGTATTGCTATTTGTGATCATTTGTATTGATATGATTTTTGTTTTCTCGTTTGGCATTTAGTCGACTCTATCATTAATATATTAACTAGATCATTTTGCTAATTATTATCTTTTAGTATTTTGTATACCCAAATACAACCTGGTCATTACAAACTATGTCCTCAATATATTGACCTCATCATTACGTTCATATATCGTCTCTACTTATAACATGGAACTAAATCAATAATGCTATCAATAATGACATGATCATTATGATAATTATGAAATGCTGTTTGATGAACAATTTTATAACATGTGATTATGCAATGCCTTTACGGTTGTTGTGTTCATTGTGAAATGCTCACATTCTTCTAAATGATTCAATCATCATGCTTGCAGGTCCTAGAAAACACAAAATATAGTCCAAAAGTTCTCATGGCCATGCAATGCCACGACTTAGTCATTATGTTGCTAGTGTTGAAGGCGAATACAATATACAATAAATAAAGGTTGACAGACATGAACATATGCGAGAATCAAATATGAAGATACTGATTTTTTTTTCCCCCATAAAAAAACGTAATAAATAAAATCAATAATGTAAAACATGGAAGGAAAAATCTGGAACAAAAAAATGTTGACTTTTAAATTTTGTTCAAATTTACAAATAAGTTAACGAGTGTTTATTTTCTAAAAAGGGTGTCTAAAAATGGTCATTTTTTGTAAATACTTCTATATAGGACTATTATGAGTCAACTTCCTAATAGCTTAAGCTTTTAGGATGAATTGATAAACTAACAATACTATACTACGACAAGTTGTTTTGAAAAAAGAAGAAAAGAGAGGAAAAAAATTGAGTTGACACTGACCTAAGTAAAAGAAAATTAAGAAATTAAACCAACTACCAAGAACTAAAAGAACTCCAAGAATGACAAACCACCTGAAAAATAAGCACTTATGTGTTAAATTTGTGGGAATGAAAATATTTATAAAAAAATATTAGTACACTACATCTAGTAGAGGAAATTGTTCAATATTGACCTAAAAAATTATTAACATTCTTCTAATGTCCCAAATATAACTTTCATCTTCTTATTGAATTTCTGTTTTTTCAAGCAAAGAAAAAAAGTACAAATACCACATTATTCAATAAACTTTAAAACCACGAAGAAACTGAATAAGTCAAGATAAATCTTAACATCAATCCTGTTATCAATAAGGGATTGAATAATACATGCTTTTGTGGGTTCTTCAATTTCTTTTTTTTCTTATTGCGACGTCTTAAAATTTTCTAAACTTGATTTTATGAAGAGTAATTGGCCTATGGTCCCTAAACTTTTTCTAAAGTGATAGTTTGGTCCCTGTTCTTTTTTTTCTTTTTTTTTTTTTGTCTGTGCTGACCCTAGACTTTCTAAAAAGGTGATGTTTTGGTCCTTTCCATCCACATCCGTTAAATTTTTAACGAAATCTTACCGAAATGATTAATTTTTATACTAAAATGACTAAAATACATTCCCATCTCTCTCCCTTTCCCCCTTTTCTCAGTCTAGCCCCCCTCCCCCCCAACCCCGACTAGGTGCCCCCTACTCCCCCTCTTAGTTTTGCCACCCCCATCCCACCGTCATTCCCCCCTAACCCCCACCCCTCTCCCACCGTCGTTTGCCCCTACCCTGCGACCAGGTCCCCCCCCTCCTCGCCTCTATTCGCCTCCTACCCCATGACTGGTTCCCCCCTTCCCACAACTATTTGCCCCCTGCAATCTGGGTTCCCCCCCTCCTGTCACTGTTTTCCCGCACCCCACGACTGGGTCTGTAATAACCGAATTTTTAATGTCCTTATTCTCCTCTTACGGAATTAATTTCACAATATGCCCATATTCATAAAAGAACTCGATTTAAGGCTTTTGTAAGATTTTGTGAGTTCTTATGGGTCAATAAGATTCAAAATTGATTATTAAGTTCAAAAACGGACTTTTCGAGTCGAAAGGGACGAAAAAGCACATGATTTTACAAAAGTCAACTTTGACCGAGAAAGTCAAAGTTTGACCAGGAAAAGTCAAAGGGTTGACTTTACGATATGTTGAAAGGCAATATGGAAAGTATACTGTGAAAAATATTTTTTGTGAACTAGATAGCAAGAATAGGCCGTAAAATCACCCTAGAAAAATCAAGCATACCAAGTGAAAATTAAGGGCAAAAAGGGTTCGGAAAAATAAGAAAAAAAATTATACAGTCCAATTTCACACAGATAAATTTTTATACTTTGGTACAGTATAAAAATACTGTGTATTAGTGAAACACAGTATTAGAAATATCTGTGTGGCACAAAAATGGATAATTTTTGAAAAAAGCAAGCCAAACAAGGCCCTTGTGTGAGGTAAGGGAGATGACCTCATCTAGCTTTGGATTAATGATGTCATTAAGCTTAATTACACTTAGAAAAAAATATTAGATGCTTCTAGACCACCCAATGGCCGGCCACCTCATGGGGTCATCAAGGAATTATAAAAAATTTTGGGGTTTTGTGGGATTTAAGGAAAGTTCCAAACCTCTATAAATACCCCATGCTCCCTATTCATTTTTATTGAAAATTTTGGGGAAACTCTTGCAAAATTCCCTCTTGAAATCCGACAGCCAAAGAGTGAGAGAGGGAGGAGTGAAAACCAAAAATCTGTTGAGGGCTTTTGGTCATAGGAGATCGAATTTGAGCTAGGAGAAAGCTAGAAAAAAGTTTGAAAATTTTTGTGGGTTTCTTGGGTGTGTGGCCGAGTGAGTGAGGGAAGGAGAAAGGGAGAGAAAAAGTTGGAAAATTTTTAGGGCTAATCCTTGTGGAGTGCTCGGCTTTGGAGGGGAGCAATCCAAGGACCAACCAAAAATTTTTGGTGCCCCATTTAGAGGTGCAGCCGTGGGTTAGGGTGAGCTAGGGGGAGGAAGAAAGTTGTGTGACCAAAACCTAACTTTGGTCCAAGGTAATTCTAGAACCCTAACTCTTCAATTTAAGTTCAATTTGGAAGCTCAATTTTGGTTCAATTAGGTTGTAAGGACATAAGTCCATTTGTAGTTTTCTTGCCCTAAAGTTTGATGTATGTGCTTGATTTGTAGATCTAGGATGTATGGCTTGATTCTTGCTTATTTTGTGCATGTTTGTGGATTGATTTTCATGCTAGATGTTAGGGTTGTGTGTTCCCTGTTTTGGTCCCAAAAATCTGCCCTAAGGCAGTGCATGAAGGCATGTTAGTCTAAGGGTGTATGTTGGTGATTGTATGAGATGAATGCAAAATTTTAGAACCATGCAAGCACTAGGTTTTGTGCAATTTGGGTTCGACTTGCATGGGTCCAATGGAGCAGCTTATGGGTTCATATGAGACGTTAGAAACGCTGTGTATTTGGTATGTAGGCTCCCGAAGTGGTCGGTCGAGATAGATTCGCGAAATAGGACGTAAACCGGACGTAAACCGGACGTAAACACCAAAACTGCCAGTTCGGATCCAAAACTGGTCAGTTTCGGGAAAGTGAAAATTTAAGGCCTTTAGAGGCCGAACTGGGTAAAACTCAAAACACGAAAGTTTCTCAAAACGATGTTTCCTAGGGGGAAACATGAACAGAATCTAAAATGAGACTCCAACGGCCTCCGTTTTTACAAAAACCCGTGGCTGGTCTGCCCAGACCCAGATTTCATGATTAGCCAGTTTCAAATAAAAACTGACGCAAATGCAAGCAGAATTAGATTTTTCATAAAACACAAAAGTTTTAGCATTCTTTGAAAGCTACAACTTTTGTGAAGACAAGTTTTTCAAATTCCGAACGGATCTTTAAACTGACATGGTTTTCCAAGAAGTGTGCAGGGAACCGAAAATTCCTGCACATGAGTTTTTACAAAAGTTTTCGAAAAACTGTATTTTGTTTAAAACTATTGTTTTCAATTAAGAAAACTGTTCCAACAGTAGTTTTCGACCTTAAATGACTTTTATAAAGATTCATGTCAAAGGTCGGAATTTTAACAAAAAGTTTAAAGGATTTTGAAGTTAAATTTCTCCAAGTAGCAAAAGGATAAGAAAATGGAATTTTAAGATAAAAATTGGTAATCAAGCCGATTTCGGACTGTAACCGGGAATAGTACCCGAGTTACCGGGCTTAGCCCCAAAACCCAGGATTGACCCTAAAGGATTGACCAATAGTTCACCAAATGTTAGCTATGGTTGACCCAACAATTATTTAAGAGAAATCCCTAAGGGTTATCCAACGTAACCCTAAGGAATATCAAGGGTCTAGAAATGGGCCAAGAGATGAGAGTTAATGGAATATTAACCCAATTTATTATGATATAAGAATAAAACCCAAGGTTTGGAGAAAACCTAACAGTAGGTCAAAAACCTAATCTAAGAGGTTATCCAATGTTGCCTCTTAAGGAATAATCGAAATTCAATTGTTCTAAATCGATAGGAAAGCTATTCGGGACCAAGTAAGATATCAGATAACGGGGACATATAACTAGGATTTAGTAGGCATGTTGGTAGGACATCAACATTGCACAATGAGAATTAAATTCTCACATATGTCCTTATTCAAGCAGGAGAAGGCCTGCAGCTGTACTCCGTGGAAGGACAGCATCAAACCGGACATAGGAAAAGAGGTAAGTACAACTCCGCCTACAGCATAGGCTTTAGTTGATACTTGCCCAAGTATGTTAGATATGTGCTAGGAGTGTATGCAATTATATGCTTTGTGCTAATATATGCTATGCTGTCTACCATGTTATGTGAATGGTATGCCATGATTTAATATTGCTGTGATGTATGAAAAGTAAGAAAGCATGTTGAAATGATGATATTAGTATGAAGTAGGATTATATGACATCACGATTGCATGTTCACTAATGTCCTATAAGATTAATAAGCTCAAGAAAGAAATAAGAAAAGAAGGAAGGAAGGCAAGCAAGCTTGCCAGTGTCGTACCACCCGTCCGAGGTCGGGTAGGACTATGGTTTGAGTTGGACTGGGCTGGCCGCCCCAACCACTCCATAGTTGCGTGCCGGGTACGAACACTAAAGTAAGGGCCCAAAGAAAAATAAGTAAGATAAGTATTAAAGTGAAAAATGAGCATAACTGGACCATGCATATACTAGGCATTGTTAGGTTATGCCATGATGAATAATGTTATGAATTGTTATATAATGCCATGATAAGTTAAGATGTGTATGAGAGGGTTAAGTTTTATATGTTGATGTCGCGGTTTAGATAGTTGTGCTTACTGAGCGAAAGCTCATAGTTTGATGTCTATGCTGTAGGTAAGCAACCTGTCAGCAATGCGTGATACAAGGTGGCGAAGCGTGGCGGGGCGTACTATGAAATCGTGGGAAGTTTATCCGCTACGCGTTTTGAATTTAAGTACTTCTATTATGTAAACATATTTCTATTTAAGACATGTTTATAAGTTGCACGTTTTTAATTCATGTATAAAAAAAAAAATTCCGCTGTGTTTTGGTATATAAGTAAGTAAGATGTAAGTATGTATGTAAGGTAACGGCCTGTGCTAGGCGGGTCGTTACAGGGTCCCCCCTTCTAGCATCCATCCCCCCCCCCAATTCGCGAACTAGGTTTCTAGGCCCCTCCTCCCACCGCGACACCAATGGCCCCTTGCCCCTCTATCCTTCCGATCTGATTCACACCCCCCCTCCCCCCAAATACCCTGTTGCGATCTAGGTGTTGGCTAAATTTAGGTTGGCTCCTCCACCCCCGTGTTGCCGCCACCACTGAACTCATGCCTCCTCTCTCCGTCGTAAATCGTACCCTACCCCAAACCAAAAAAAAAAAAAAAAACTAGGTTTGAGAGAGAGAGAGAGGAAATTTTTTATGATTTTTTTAAAAATTAATTACTTTTAGATTACTAAAATACCCTCACAAGTTAATGAATTTGGACAGAAAGGACCATAACAGCCAAAAATAAGAGTTTAGAGTCATCTCGGCCAAACAAAAAAAAAGGACCAAACTGTCACCTTGGAAAGAGTTCAGGGACTATTAATACCAATTACTCTTTTATGAATTATTATTATTTATTCATGGATATCCTTCATAATAGACTTCGAATGAATTATATATGGTTAACAAATTTCAGGATTAAAAATGATTTTAGATGTATCTTTCATACGATGATACCGATGCTTTAATAATATTGAATTTCTCTATTCAAATGAGAAATTATAAATACAAAGAAAATATGCCAAACGACATATAAATTTATGTGAAAAAATTATTATGTCATATTAAAAGAATCAATGTCAATTTTTAGAAAAGAATCCCAATTAGTATTAGTCGGTCCATTTGATGATCTTAGTATTTAATTTATTTTTATCAATATTTAATTATTGAAAGTAACATTGGGAAAATGAAATGTGTTGCATATATAGGAAACGAATGATTAGGATTAACTAAGAGTAAATACTAAGGTGGAAGATTGATCAAGAGATCAAGAGTTGTGATTGG
>CM046387.1:22548176-22574176 GCA_025413485.1 Ficus microcarpa | reverse complement strand
GAGGCTTGGCGTTGCTGTTCATATAGCCGACGACTTGATGGACGAGTTCAAAATTGAAGCCTTGCGGCGACAGCTGATGTCTGGAAATGAATTGTCCAAGCAGGTTTGCACTTTCTTCTCTGCTTCGAACCAGCTTGGTTTTCGTTACAACATGGTTCGTAGAATAAGAGAAATTAGGAAGAAACTGACTGCTATATCCAAGGATAGAGACTTCCATTTAGACGAGCGTCATGAAGAGAATCAGGTAATCTCTAGGGGAGTGAGAGAGACTCACTCATATGTCCGTCAAGAAGAGGTTATTGGGAGGGACGAGGATAGAAAGGCGATCATAAAGCTTTTATTGCAGGGCGACATCAAGGAGGATGTGTCGGTCATTCCCATCGTAGGGATGGGAGGCCTAGGAAAGACCACACTAGCTCAGAGTGTTTTTAATGATGAGCAAGTCCAAAAACACTTTGATCTTAAGATTTGGCTGTGTGTTTCTGATGAATTTGATTTGAAAGTAATAATTAGGAACATTATTAAGTTGTCTGCCCCCGATAATAAGAAGTTAGAAGACGTTGAATTGATGGAACAATTGCATAGAGAGTTTAGAAAGGCACTCGGGGGAAATAAGTATCTTCTTGTATTAGATGATTTGTGGAATGAAGATCGTGAGAAATGGAGGCAATTAAAAGACCTGCTGGGAGGTACTGGTTTAGAAGGGAGTAGAGTAGTAGTAACCACTCGTAGTATGATAGTAGCACAGGTTACTGTCACTACTCAACCCTATCAGTTGGGGATTCTTGATGAAGATAGATCCTGGTTGCTCTTTAAGAAGATGGCTCTTGAGGAGGGAGAGGAGCCGAAAAACGCCAATATTTTGGAAGTTGGAAGAGCAATCGTGAGAAAATGTGGAGGAATTCCGCTCGCAATAAGAGCAATAGGAAGTATGTTGCAGTTCAAAAAGTCAGACTTGGGGTATTGGTCATTGGTTGACAAGGAATTTTCAAAAATATCTCAACAAGAAGGTGACCAGATTTTGCAAACACTTAAACTGAGTTATGATCGTCTTGCCTCGCATTTGAAACACTGCTTTGCCTTCTGTAGACTCTTTCCAAAAGATTATAAATTTGAGGTGAAAACATTAGTACAACTTTGGATGGCTCAAGGGTTTCTCGACTTATCAAATCCTAGTTACCGGTGTTTGGAGGATGTGGGTTATTCTTTTTCAAGGAGTTATTGGCAAGATCATTCTTTCAAGAAGCTGAAATTGGTAAATGGGGCACTATAGAAAGATGCAAGATGCATGATCTCATGCATGATCTTGCAACAAAAGTTGCAGGAACAGAGTGTGTTGCACTGGAGTTGAATCAAGGATGTGTCGATAAAAATACTCTTCATGTGTCCAATGTGAACTTTAACTCAAACGGGAAAATTCCAAGTTCGTTGGTTCAAGCAAGAAGAATTCGTTCGTTTCTTTTGCTGACACTTCCAGAGACAAACAAGTCGATTCTCAAATCGGTAATGTCAAACTTTGAGTTCATACGCACAATGAATTTAAGTCGTTCAAGGATTAAGGTAGTGCCAAAGTCTATCGGTAAATTGAAGCATTTGAGACATTTAGATCTTTCTGAGAATAGGGATCTCAAGACACTGCCCAATTCCATCACAAATCTGTTGAATCTGCAAACATTAAAACTCAATTATTGCAGAAGCCTCTGTAAGTTGCCACGACACTTTGAGAAACTGGTCAATCTGAGGCATCTTGAACTTGTGGGATGTAGTTCCTTGACTCATATGCCAGACGGACTGGGTAAGCTAACTGATCTTCAGACATTATCAAAGTATGTGCTGTGTAAGAGCAGTGGCTCTGTCCCAAGACAAGGTGGTGAGCTAAAGGAATTATTGGGATTAAACAACATGGGAGGAGTATTGGAAGTTTCAAATCTGAGACACGGGAAAGAAGCTGGGGTAGAATCTGAGTCTGCAAATTTAAAGGAGAAACAGCATCTCCGATCCTTAACATTGGAATGGGATTCTAGCGTCGATGATTCAGATGCGACAGAGGCCATTCTTGGTTATGAAATGTCACTGGAAGGCCTCCAGCCACACCCAAATCTCGAAAGCTTGTCTTTAGAGTTTTATGGGGGTATGAAGTTTTCAAGTTGGCTTTCATCTCTAACAAATCTGGTCAACCTATCTTTATTCTCATGCAAGAAATGTCAGCATCTACCTCCATTGAATCAATTCCACCGTCTCGAGATATTACACCTGTCTGACTTACCATGTCTAGAGTACATATGGAGTACTAGTGGTGAGGAAGACTTCTTTTCATCCTTGACCTCAGAAACTACATTATTGTCATCCCTAAGAAAACTCAGCTTGGCAAGTTTGCCAAATCTAAAGGGATGGTGGAGAGACGAAAGCGGTGAAGTTGAAAATTTCTTTGCTACTACAACAACAACAACGTCAACACAATCCAGCGAAGAGAAACGAAGATTGTTGCCTTCTTTTACTTCTCTTTGGTTTTTAACTGTAAGGGATTGTCCTAAGCTGACTTGCATGCCGCTTTACCCACGTTTAGAAGAAAAGCTCTCTTTGAACAATACAAGCATGAAGCCATTCCAACAAACAATGGAGAGCAGCAATAGTGGGTTAGTACAAATCCCGACAACATCCTCCTTCTCTCCTCTCTCCAAATTGACGACGCTAGGGATTTTTCGGATTGAGGATCTAGAATGTCTTCCGGACTGGTTCAAGAGCCTTACGTCTCTCAAACGCCTCTGGATTTGGGACTGCTCGAAATTGAAGGATCTGAGGCCAGGAATTCAACATCTTTCCTCACTTGGAGAACTGGAGATTCTTAATTGCGAGGGGTTAGAAGAGATTTTCCGGAATGATGATGCGATTTTGTGGAAAGCCCTGAACGAGCGACTCCACTCTCTAGAGCTTAGCACCTTTCATAAACTGGAGGCTCTTCCTCAGGGTATTCAACACCTTACCAGCCTGAAACAACTCAAAGTAGTTGGTTGGGATAGTTTGGAAAGTATTCCAGAGTGGATCAGCAACCTCAAATCACTTAGGACGCTTGAATTCTGGGTTTGCCCCAAATTGACATCATTACCTGAAGGAATACGAAGTCTCGTCTCTCTGAAGAGACTGCTTATTTACAATTGTCCAATCTTATCGAAAAGATGGAAAAGGCAAATAGGTGAGGATTGGTCTAAGGTTGCTTATATCCAAGACCTGGACTTGGGCCCAGATCCCAACGAGGATGATCAGGTAGAAAACTCAATCTTTATTCTATACGAGCATTGTCGGTGTCCATTGTCCTTTCTTGAGGATTTTATTTTTTATTTTATTATTCTTTTTTTCTGAGAAGGGGTTTCTTTTATTTTTCTATTTAAGAGATCATAATTGAAATTGTTTTGCAGAATTTATCGAATAAACAAAAAAAATATTTGTACAAGATAGAAGCCTGCAATATATTCAAAATTTTTGGACTATGCAATAGCGGAACAAGTCACACATGAAGAGGTAAAGGTACAATATTTGTTCTGTATCTTTTGTTTCCCAAAAAAAAAAACAGAGTATATTCTTGTGATTTCCTTGTATCTTGCTTGCTTTAGAATGCTAGCAATCTTCAACTTTTTTCCTTACCAAGGTAACCTTATTCATTTTGTGGATGACTTAAAAAATTTCTTGGCTTGCTTCGTACTCAAAATTAAATCAGTACTTGCTTTAAGCTGGAAATGCACATCAAATAACTGAATTCTGAGTAAAATGAAGTATAAATCATCTTACTTTATAGCAGAAAAGTGAAAATAAAGATTTCAAATTGGCGAAGCAGTTTAACTTTTTATATTTTTGTTTTCCTGGTATGACAACTTAATGATCTAAACATAGAACATTTTCAAAAGGAAACAACCAAGAAATTATTGTCCAATTCAAGTTACTTCTCCGTTTAGGCTTCGATTGGTACATGACCTCCACCTCTCTGAAGAGACAGGAAAATCGTGCCATCGAGCTGCAAATATGCCGAAGGCAAAGCTGGGATTGTCAAATAGTCTTTCTAGTGCCTGAGTTCAAGCAAGTTGATTGGATTCACAATTATCAGGTAAATATGTCAACTAACAACTAACCACATTTTAGATGAAATAACTTTGACTTTTTCAAAATTCGTGGTCTATGCAGCAGAACAATAGGAGAGAAATTTACATCAAGAGGAAGCAAACGTTTCTTGCTTTTCTAAATGGTATGTTGTGAATTGACATCCCTCTAAATAGTCAGGTAATTAAATCAACAAAGTTATTTTTAATTTTTAAACTTGTTTGCTTTCCTAGAATAGTCAATTGTACAGCATCCTAGGAAATTACATTTTTGCGGCATAGATCGATGTGTACCCTAGATATGTTATTGATTCCAAAGAGCAGAGAACATCTATATTATGTCTTACTGGTGTCAGGTTAATGGAAGGAAGAATCGCATTTTTTGTCCCATGGTAAGCAAATACCACTATCACTGCGCAAAGAAAATCAAGAATCCTCTGGTTTTTCAGGTACGCAAGTGAATTATCAACACTTTACATGTTCTTTAATTGGTAATGAAATGCCAGTTTTATTCAAAATTCCATTGACTTTTTCTTTTGGACGAATTTTCTCAGTTTGAACAAAGTCATTGCTTTCTTTTCGACTTTCGATGGGAGAAGCAAACCATGAAGTAGATGAACACTCGTCTCTTATGTCTCTGTTACTTTACTTTACAAGCGATTAACTTTTCAACGTCTGTTCTCAACGTTATATATATGATTGATAGTACGTAGTTATGCATCAGGTGCTATTAATTTTTAATATTAACACTCATTGACAGACGGTTAAAAAATTAGTCTACCCCTCTCCTGCGTAATTATGACTTTCTATTGATTTTGTGACAAACTATTTGATTAATTTATCAACATTCTCATATATGACTGGAAATAATTATGCATCACACGTCACAAATTTTTAACTTCAACACTCACAGATCATGTTATTAAAAAAATTATCTACAAGTTACAATAATAGTATATACCATCCACACAAACGTACAATTATAGATGTCTTAAAATTTTATTTTATTATTTTTTTGCTCACAAGAAAAGTGAAGCTTCTTTTTTTTCCTTTCTTTTTTACAATAATCAAGTACTCTAGTTGCCATGTATCATACGTACTCAGTAACTCATATGGAATGGATTGATTTTTTCTATTTTCCAAGAAAGAGATATAAAAAGGGAATTATTTCACCTACTGCGTGTAGTGTTTCTTTTTTCTTTTTTTTCTTTTTTTTTTTTTTTTTGTTAATTATAAGCAGTTAAAAATTAAGGGGAAAAAAAAATCTTACAAACCTAAAGCTATAGAAAAAGAACAAAAGAAAAACTAGAAAATCAACTAAAAGCAATTATCAAAACGACAACAAAACATCTAATGAGAAATCATAAAGATTTACTCATATTTCTTCTATTCGGGGTTTAACAAAACATGCTGTCAACTTGATATATGCAGGTATGATTATTGTCTACTGGGGCCAGGACAGAAACGAAGGAAGCTTGGCTGAAACATGTGCCACGGGCAACTACGGCATAGTGAACATTGCTTCCTAGCAACATTTGGCAATGGCCAGACTCCATTGACCAACCTTGCTGGCCATTGTGACCTGACGACAAACGGGTGCACTGGTCTGAGCAGCAACATCAAAGCTTGCCAAAGCAAGGGTATCAAGGTCATGCTTTCTATCGGTGGCGGTGCTGGTAGCTACAAAATCTTTCTTCTGCAAAGGATGCAAGGTAAGTTTTTGGATTTCTGCTTCTCCTTATGCTTTATAAACTTTGGTTTCTTAGACCATGCAAAGAACTTTTACTAATTATGAGAGTTTGCACATTCATTTCTGTTCGTATCCGTTTAGGGGAGATTTTGGAGATGTAGTTTTAGAAACATTTAAATTGGAGTTATGGAAATGTGTGTTTGGTTGGAAAAAAAATTAGTTGAAAAAAAATGTGTAGAACTCTTAAATTGTGTATGAAAAAAAAATACGGATATTGTTTCATTTTTTTTGAAATTCTATGCACTTAGGGAAAAAAAAAAAAAAACACCTCATTTAGACTTGAAATGACAAAATTATAGACTTTTAAGGTTTGAGTTTGCTATTGTAAGACCTGAAATTTTGTAGACTTGTAATCTCATTGTTCATAAGGAATTAGAGTCTAATTTATATGTTATGATGTGTTATATGAAAAATTATGAATAATAATGAGAAATTCATAATTTTATTTAAACAATGTTCGAGTCCTCATTTAATGATTATGAGACTCAATTAATGATTTACGAGTCAAGAATGAGGTTTTTAAAGGAAAAAGAACGAGAAATGATGAAATTTTTACGAAAGTCAACTTTGACCGAAAAAATCAAAGGTTTGACCAAAAAGTCAAAGGGTTGACCGAAAAGTCAAAGTTTGACCGGGACGGGTCACAACGTTGACTTCACAAGTATGAGAAGGAATACGGGAAGAATCTCCGAAAATGAAGTTTTATGACCAAGAAAGCATAAATTAGCCATAAATCCACCCTAGAAAAATCAAGCACACCGAAATAGAATTAAGGGCAAAAAGGTCTCCGAAAAATTTGAGAAAGAGAGTTTCGATCCAAATTTACATGGAAGAATTTTTTGGACAAAAATATAGAATAAGAATGCTCATCACAGTATTGGAAATAACTGTGGAGCGCGAAATGAGCTGTGAAAGAACGAAATGGCCAAACAGGACATTGTGTGAGCTAGTGGAAGATGACATCAACCCCTTGACATCACCTTCCACTAACTCAAGTTGCATCATGTGGAACTCCCCATACATGATGGCCGGCCAAACCATGGGAGACAATGGGAAAAGAAAAAAAAATGGGAAAGCCATAAATCAAGGAAAATGTGCAATCACTCTTGTCCATCAAGTCCTCTCACTCCCTAGTCACTTTTGTTTAAAAAAATGAACCAAAACCCTTACCTTTCTTCCCCATAAAATCGGCTGCAACCCCCCCCCCCTTAACTTCCATGTTCGGCAGCCCAAAGAAAAAGGAAGGGAATTTGTTTAGTTTTGGGAACTAAATGACCAACCAAAACCTAACCAAGTCAAGGACACATGCCCATGCTTGTGACCTCATTCTCCACCAACCAAAATTGAGCATGTGAGCTTGTCCTCCTTCCCCCATTTTCGGCTGCACAACCCCATTTCCCCTCCCTTGGATTCGGCTGCAGCTAAGGGAAAAGAAAGACAAGACAAAAGCTTAATTTAAGGCAAGTTATCAACCACTTTGGTCAATCAAAAAAACCCTCCCATCCCTTGTGCTTTTTGTTGGAAAAAGTGAGCCAAAGCTCTTACTTTTCCTTGGGTATACTCGGCAGCAAAAGGGAGAAGGAGAGAGAGAGAGATTCCAAGAGAAATTTTTGGGTTTTCCATCTCAATAGTGCACGGTTTTGCAAGACAAGAAAGAGCTAAGAAAAGTGAGAAGATTTTGTGGTTTCCTTCAAGGCTTGTGGCCGAATTTGAGAGAGCAAAGAGGAGAGGAAAAATCTGGAAATTTGAGGGGAGATCTTGATGAGAGAGTTCGGATCTAACAAGGAACCAAGAAGAAAAATTTTGGTGCACCACTTAGGCCAAAACCGTGAGCCACCAAGCAAGGAAGGGTTTGAGAAAATCTTGTGGATTTTTACCAAGAGGAGGCCGAACAAGAGGAGGAAGAAAAAGGTAAGAAAAATTTGGATTTTCTTCTTGTGATGTTCGGTTTTGGTAGAGCTAGAAACTAACAAAAAATTTCTTGGATCACATGCTTGGTGAAGCCGTGAGTTAGAGGAAGAAAGGGAGGAAATTTCGGGATTTCAAAACCTTAACTTGGGTTTGAGGTAAATCTCTTAAAACCATCTTGAAATTGAGTTCCATTTGAGTATTTTGATGGTGATTCAAGTTGGTTGTAAGGACATAAGTCCACTTTAAATTTTCAGCCCTATTTGTTGGTGTGTGTGTGTGCTTGATTAAGGTTAGGGTTTTGGTTGGCTTGATCTATTATTTGATTGCTTGATTTATGCTTGCTTGATGATGGATTTTTCATACTAGAAATTAGGTTGTATGTCCCACTAGATGAGGCCAAAATCTGCCCCTTGCAGCCATGAGAGCATGCTAGATTTAGGGTTGGATTTTGTGATGCTTGTATGTGTTGATGCATGTGCTAGAACCAAGCAACCCTAGGTTTTTAGTTTTGGATTTTGGGTTGCATGGAATGTATGAGATGAATTTATGGGTTTAATGGGACGTTAGAAATGCTGCTTGATCTATGTATAAGCTCCCGATGTGATCGGTCGAGTTAGATTCCGCGAAGTAGGACGTAAACCGAAAATAACTCTCAAAGCTGCCAGTTCAGTTTCGAACCTGAGCAGTTTTGGAAAAATGAAAATATAAGGCCTTTAGAGGCCAAACGGGGAAAAACTCAAAACACGAAAGTTGCTCGGAACAAATTTTTCTAGAGAGCAATGCAAACAGAATTTCGAAATAAGGCTCCAACGACCTCCGTTTTCCTCAAAACCCGTGGCTGATCCCTGGGGCGGTCTTCACCCAGTTTCTCAAGGTCAGCTAGTTTTCAAATAAAAACTGGTACTAATCTAGGCCGAATTGGATTTTTCATAAAACACGAAAGTTTTAGCATTTTTTGAGGGCTACAACTTTCGTGAAGATAAATTTTTCAAATTCCGAGCCCATTTTTAAACTGGGCGTGTTTTATGGAAGGTGCGCAGGGAGCCCGAAATCCTGCACATGAGTTTCACGAAAATATTTTCTAGAAAAATTGTGAAGTGCTTTTAAACGGTTATTTTAGCTTCGAAAACTGTTCCAAAGGCGGTTTCCGGCCCTAAATGATTTTATAAAAGATCTGTTTCGAAAACCATGAATTTTAAGGGCTCGGGTTTGAAATTTCACATTTTTCTTCGAAGTAAAGAAAAAGAGGGCTTCAACCAAGAGTTTACAGGTCAAAGAAAATAATGAGTTTAAGCCAAAGTATTTTCTAGTTAAAGAAGTTAGAATTTTTACAAGCACAATGAAGGATTTTTGGAAGTTAATTACACAAGATTTTCCAAAAATAAGGAAGAGGGATTTTGAAGTAAAAAATTGGTAAGCAAGCCGATTTCGAACGGTAGCCGAATATTTCATCCGAGTTACAACCCCAATGATGACCAAGGGTTGACTGAAAGTTGACCCAAGGTTCAATCAAGGTTAACCTTAAGGGTTACCCAACATAACCCTAAAGGATACCCACATGTATAATTGGGCTAAGATTTAAAGGGTTAATGGGAATAACCCAATAACAAGGATGTATGAGCAAAGCCCAATAATAGAACAAGACTCTAATCAAAAAGGTTACCCAATGTAACCTCTTAATGATTAATCAAAGTTCGATTATCCATAATAAAGAATGAGGATTAAGGTGACCAAGATGGATATCAAGTATGAGGGACATACAACCAAAAGTAGGTATGAGTGTTGGTAGGTCACCAACACCTTACGAAAGGATCCTGATCCTATATTTTTGGTATATTAGGAAAGTGAATTGCTGTTGCCGGCAAAATTAAGGGACGCAACTTTAAGGATACAGCACTAGAGGTAAGTACAAACCTCACCTGCAGTATGAAAGCTAGTAAATTATGTTCAAGTATGTGGTTTTCAAATATGCTGCAATATGTTGTGTGCCATATCTATGAAATGCCATGCTTTATAGAAAGTGCTATTTTTGCAAAATGCTATGTTTATATAAAAAGTGCTATTTTTACAAAATGCTATGTTTATATAAAAAGTGCTATATTTACAAAATGTTATGTTTATAAAAAAAAATGTCATGATTGCAAATGCCATGAATGAAAAGAATGACATGTTATGTTATGAATGAGATAAAAAGTATGTTATCATATAGTGACATCATAAGGTATGTTCACTAAGAATAAGTAACATGGTAAGAAATCACAAGCAAAGTGTCGTACCGACCTCCCATAAGGTGGAGGATTTTTCATGTTCAAGTAAAGGATTCATCCTCTCGTTGATGCGGGAGGGTGTAATCACCCAATGTTCCCAGAGCAGTTAGGGACCTTGCAACCCCTAACTGTATCTGGAGGCGCGCTAAATAAATGATGGTACGTACACTATGGGGCCCATAAGAAAGATAAGTAAGTTAAAAAGAAATGCATAAATAGAACATAAATGGTTCACGCATATGCATATGATGATGTATGTTTTCCAGATGTTTTAAATGTTTTGTGAGATTATGTTTGTGCTTACTGGGCGAAAGCTCATTCAGTTATATTTCATACTGTAGGTAAGAAACCTGCAGCCTGAATGGTGGGCAGTGTGTGGACGATGTGGCGGCGGATGAAGGCGGTATGGATACCACCACGCATAGTTTCCGCAACCTATTTTTGAGTTAAGAAGTTTTGTATCTAAGTATGTATGATAAAGACAAATTATGTTTTATGGTATTTTGGAACTAAAGACCTTAAGTAAACTTTTACTTCAGTAGTAATTATCTATTGCTAATGACAAATGCTTTTATAAGTATGTTTCAAAAAAAAAAATTATTCCTAATTTTCAAGTAAAGTTAAGTGAAATAAGTAAGGTGGCGGCCCTACGTAGTAAGGGGGCGTCACAGTTATAGACATTGGAAGATGTAAATAGTGAAAAGTAGATTTGAATTGAGGAAAAAGACAAAAAAACGTGTGGAAACTAGATGCCAAACTTCACCCCCAAACGAGTCATCACAACCTTTATATTATGAGAAGTTGGTATTTGGAATTTTGCCTCTCTCTGAGATTGTTTAAAATTTTGTTTCTAAGCCATGCAGGGTAATTGCAGAGTACCTATGGAATAACTTTCTTGGAGGCCAATCAGATTCCCGGCCTTTAGGTGATGCCGTTCTAGATGGGATTGATTTCAACATTGAGGCAGGCACAACAATGTATTGGGATGAACTTGCCAAGGCACTAATTGGGTATAGCCATCAGAGGAAGGTCTACTTAACCGCAGCTCCACAATGTCCCTTCCCGGATGCAAGGTTAGGCAGTGCTCTAAACACCGGCCTATTTGACTATGTTTCGGTCCAATTCTACAACAACGCTCCTTGCGAATATTCGGGCAATGCGGATGATCTGAAGAGCTACTGGAGCCAGTGGATATTGATCCCCGCTGGCCAAATATTTCTAGGCTTACCTGCTTCGCCAGCGGCTTCCGGTAGTGGCTATGTTCCCCCTGATGTGCTCTCATCCGAAGTGTTACCATTCATCAAACGCTTTTCCAAGTATGGAGGTGTTATGCTTTGGTCCAAGTACTATGATAATGGCTATAGCTCAGCTATTAAGTGTTATGTTTGAACTCCGGAGCCATTAGCGTAGGACAACAACTATTCATTCATACATATATGTATTTTCAATATGTAACTTCTAGTAAATAATTATAGCCTTATTATTTCCATAATAAAATGTTAAGAAACTTGTGGAGCCAAGTCATCCCCTTAGACATTTCACAAAAAAATTTTTATTTGGCTTTCATGGTGGAATCAGTACTAATGTAACTAAGGATTTTTTATGCTCCTCCAAACCATGGATAACCGTTTAAGGTTAAAACTGAGCTGGAGTTTGATTTCTTGTTAATCCTTATTGCATTGGAAATTCAAGTCCGTACATCCAAAAGGCATGCAGAATCTGTGTCATAATCTCTATTTCTTTAAGACCAAATTCACCGAAATCAAATCTTAATGATATCGTCAATGATGTACCATGGGAGACGTAATGTTAGTTTCACTTGTGCACCTTTTTTTTTTTTTTTTTTTTTTTTTTTTTTGCCCGCTTCCTTTCTTCTGGTTCGATAGTATAGAGCGAGGACTTTCTGGAAGATTGGAAATTCAGGGACACCAACTTAATAATTGGGATGTTGTATTTGTCATTCATTCTAGTTTTACTCTTTATACAATTGAAAATAATTTTAAAAACCGTAAAATTAGCTTCGAACAGACAATCTTAAAAAATAAAGAAACAAAAAAAGAAACGAAACGAAACATTTTACTCAGCAAAAGCATTCCTAAGTTGGCATTCTTAAGGATGTGTCTTGTCACAAGCGGAAGCTTTTGATGTAATTTTCCTTTTACCTATCTTGAAATAAGGAAGGACAATATGGTTCGTTAGAAAGAACCAAAATCTCAAATGGATGACATTTTTGTCTACGGATACAGGTACCCACAGGTATCCACCTGATTAGGAGAGAGTATGAAAGATAATATATGGGTATGGGGTGAGTATGAGGTTAAGATTAATCCCCCACACGGATGCAGGATGGGAGTAAGGAAAGCTCCCCCATACTCACACATGGCCCATTTATATTCACCTTTATAAAAATATATATATATTTAATGTTTATATGTATTTGAATTTTTAGTGTTTTAATGTTTTATTTTTTTTATTTTTTATTTTTTAAGAATTCAGTTTATAGATCTTAAAATTTGGATATCTTTTTAATATATATATATATATATATATATTACGATAAACATTTTTAGTGCTTTCTTTATAGAAGTCACTTGATCAAAACAAACACTCACAAACTCATTGACAAAAAGGAAAAGAAGAAAGTTCTTCACTACTCATCATCACTTGTAGCAAAAAATGAGAAATTCATTAATAGTGTGTTTGGTTGGATGGAGAGATGGAGGAAGGGAGAGCGGTGGAGGGAGAGAGGTGGAAGGAGACTCTCATTTCATGTTTGGATGGAGGGAAGCATGGTGGGTGAGGAGAGACGGAGGGAGGGACCGGACCCACCATTTACTTTTTAGTTTGAAAAGACTGATATATCTATGTTTTGAATTAGTAAAATATTTTACAAAAGGACAATATAGTAATTAGAAATTATAATTATTATCTATCATTTCAGCCCTCTATCCCTCCTCCCATATAACACAAAAGATTTCCACAACCCTCTTTATCCTTTACATTCTCTGTCCCTCTAACTCTTTCCATCCTTCATCCTCTCCATCCCTCCTACAGAACATAGACTAATTAAATTGTCTTCGGAGAAGTTTCCTTAATCTTTCTTCTTCAAGAAAATGTTGGAGCGTAATAAAAGTGCCCCTGAGAAGTTTCCTTTATCTTTCTTCTTCAAGAAAATGTTGGAGCGTAATAGAATTGCCCAAAACTTCAACTTAAGTGTGCTTGAATTTTAGCAGAAATGAAAAATTCATTAAGTTGTCCCTTGAGAAGTTTCCTTAATCTTTCTTTTTCATTAATAGAAGTAAATTGCTGTATTTCGTGTAATATGTTATTTAGCTCAAGTATTTTTGCCTTTTATTAAAATTTTCGAAGAAACAAAAGGGGACCCATCCGTATGTAGAGCCCACGTCGGCCCCAAATGCAACAATTAAAGAGTATTATAGCCATGAAATAAAATGGAAACAGAGAAAGAGTAATTAATATTACAGAAACATAGCTTTAAAAAAAATTAATTGAAATATATTTATTAGTATAATATTACGCTATTTATTTAGAAGTATCATTACATATAATGAAAAACTTTGTACGAGTATTTTAAGTACAAGCTAACTTGTTATTGTTATATATTAACACTTTTGTAATTATTATATGCCTACAATGCACAAGTAACACTTTTTTAGTCTTTGATGTTCATATTATAAGTAACATTTGAATTAAAATGAAAGTGAATGATAAATAATTCATCAAAAATATAAAAGAAAAAAGCTTATTATATATGGAAACTGTATTTTTACTTTATTAACAAATATTGTTATTTTAATAATTAGATCAATTTTTAAACAGTTTAATTTATAACTAAAACAACGATGTATTTCATATTGTAAATTTTTACCCATTACATTCACATATCATATGTAATTTAAATGGCAGAGCAAACATTCAGTACCCGTTTGGTAAATTAGTTCATTTCCGTTCAAACTAAAATTTTTTTTGTCTTTTTCCAAAAAGTCTTTGTCTTTTTCCCAAAAAGTTTTTTGTCTTTTCTAAAAATTCAAAAATATTTACTGTTACAACTAAAATATTTCAACTCAAACTAGCGAACCAAACGGGCCCTCACTTTTAAAAGGAAATTTAAAAAGAAAAAAGAAAAAAAAAAAAAAAAGCTAATTGTAAATAAATCTTTTCAGGATGTCGCTTTAATAAAGTCGAAAACGACAAAACATTACCATCCAAGAATGCAGAGACCAACGTGACACTGTGTGTAACGCGGATTGATTAATTCAGACCACAAAAATGCATATATGCTCTGCTCTTCCATATATATGATCTTCACCATTATTACTAGATTTTTTTCTCAAAAAGTGAAACCCGTTTCATAGCTTTTCCTTTTTATTTTTTTTATCATTTTTTTTTTCCTCAATCCAGTTTGGAAGTGATCATGGCACACCTAATTCTCACTCCGATTGCCGGACGAATAATCGGGAGTTTGGGATCAGCTGCTGTGAGAGAGATTTCATCGCTTTGGGGAGTCAACAACGAGCTCGACGAACTTGAAGACACCATGTCAACCATCAAAGCTGTGCTTCTTGATGCTGAGGAGAAGCAACTCCACAGCCACCAAGTCAGGAACTGGCTCCAGAGGCTTGGCGTTGCTGTTCATATAGCCGACGACTTGATGGACGAGTTCAAAACTGAAGCCTTACGGCGACAGCTGATGTCTGGAAATGAATTGTCCAAGCAGGTTTGCACTTTCTTCTCTGCTTCGAACCAGCTTGCTTTTCGTTACAACATGGTTCGTAGAATAAGAGAAATTAGGAAGAAACTGACTGCTATTTCCAAGGATAGAGACTTCCATTTAGACGAGCGTCTTGAAGAGAATCAGGTAATCTCTAGGGGAGTGAGAGAGACTCATTCATTTGTACGTCCAGAGGAGGTTATTGGGAGGAACAGGGAAAGAAAGGCGATCAAAAAGCTTTTGTTGGAGGGTGACCTGAAGGAGGATGTGTCGGTCATTCCCATCGTAGGGATGGGAGGGCTTGGAAAGACCACACTAGCTCAGAGAGTTTTTAATGATGAGCAGGTCCAAAAACACTTTGATCTTAAGATTTGGCTGTGTGTTGCTGAAGATTTTGATTTGAAAGAAATTGTTCAGAAAATCTGTGACGCCCCCTTACTACGTAGGGCCGTCACTCCTTACCTTACATTACTTACTTACTTACTTTACTTGAAAATTTGGAGATATATTTTTCTTTTGACTTTCTTAAAACTCCTATCTCTTTTTTTTTGAAACTTACTTATAAAACATTTGTCTTTAGTAATACTTCATTACTACTCAAGTAAACGATTACTTAAGATATTTAGTTCCAAAATACCATAAAGCATAATTTGTCTTTTACCATACATGCTTATATACAAAAACTTCTTTACATCAAAAGATTTGCGGAAACTATGCGTAGTGGTATCCATACCGCCTTCGTCTGCCGCCACACCGCTCCAACAATGCCCAGCATTAAGCTGCGGGTTTCTTACCTACAGTATGAAATACAACTGAATGAGCTTTCGCCCAGTAAGCACAAACATAATCTCACAAAACATTTAAACATCATAAAAACATTCATCATCATATGCATATGCATGAACCAATTATGTTCCATTTATGCATTTCTTTTTAACATTCTTACCTTTCTTATGGGCCCCTTAGTGTGCGTACCCTTAATAATATAGCGCGCCGCTGAGTACAGTTAGATGGGGTTGCAAGTCCCTAACTGCACCAGGAAACACAAGTGACTCCACCCTCTTACATCAGCGCGAGGGGAATCCATAACTTGTATATAAAAATCCTCCACCTTGGTGTAGGTTGGTACGACACTTTACTTGTGACTTCTTACCATGTTATTTATCTTTAGTGAACATACCATATGATGTCACTACATGATAACATACTTTATATCTCATTAATAGCATGGCATGGCATTCTTTTCATTCATGGCATTTGCAAACATGACATTTTCATAAATATGGCATTTTGCAAATATAGCACTATTATAATCTTTTACAAAATAGCACTTTTTATCAACATAGCATTTTACGAAAATAGCACCTTCTATAAACATGGCATTTCGTAAAAATAGCACTTTTCATAAACATAGCATTTTACGAAAATAGCGCATTTTATAAACATGGCATTTCGCAAAAATAGCACTTTTCATAAAACATGGCATTTCATAGATATAGCACACAACATATTGCAGCATATTTGAAAACCACATACTTGAACATAATTTACTAGTTTTCATACTGCAGGTGAGGTTTGTACTTACCTCTAGTACCGTGTTCCTTAGAATCGCGTTCCGTAACTCGTCGGCAACGGCAATTTACTTTCCTGATATACCAAAAATATAGGATCAGGATCCTTTCGTAAGGTGTTGGTGACCTACCAACACTCGTATTTACTTTTGGTTGTATGTCCCCTATACATGTTATCCATCTAGGCCATATTTATCCCTATTATTTATTGAACTTGGATAATCCTTATGAGGTTACATTGGGTAACCCCCCTTTTTTTTTTTTTTTTTGGGTCTTGTTCTCTTATTGGGCTTTGCTCATATATCCTTGTTATTGGGTTATATCCTTTAACCCATTTAATCTTAGCCCAATATTCATGTGTGTATCCCTTAGGGTTATGTTGGGTAACCCTTAAGGTTAACCTTAATTAACCTTGGGTCAACCTCTTGTCAACCCTTGGTTATCCTTGGGTATGTAACTCGGATCTAATATCCGGTTATCGTTCGTAATCGGCTTGTTCACCAATTTTACCATAAAATTCCTCTTCATTATTTTTGGAAAATCTTGTGCAATTTACTTCCCAAAAATCCTTCATTCTTCTTATAAAAATTCTAACTCCTTTTAGTTAGAAAATTCATTAGCTTAATTTTATTATTTCCTTCAACTTGCAAATGTTTGGTTGAAACCCTCTTTTTTCTTTTCTTTATGGAAAATGTGAATTTCAAACCCGAGCCCTTTAAAATTTATGGTTTTCGAAACAAATCTTTTATAAAATCATTTGGGGTCGGAAACCACCTTTGGAATGGTTTCCGATGCTAAAAAGACCATTTTGGAACACTTCATGATTTTTGTAGAAAAGATTTTCGTGAGATTCATTTGCTAGTTTTCAGACTCTCTGCGCGTCTCTCACAAAACGCGCCCAGTTTAAAAATCGGCTCAGAATCTGAAAAACTTTTCTTCACGAAAGTTGTAGCTAACGAAAAATGCTAGAACTTTCATGTTTTGCACAAAATCTAGTTCGGCCTAGATCAGTACCAGTTTTTATTTGAAAACGGGTTAGTTCTGGAAAACTGTGTGGAGAACGTCCCAGGGTTCAGCCACGGGTTTCGAGTAAAATGAAGGCCTTTGGAGCCTTATTTCGAGATTCTGTCCGCGAAAAGTTGTTCCGAACAACTTTCGTGTTTTAACTTTTACCTCATTCGGCCTCTAAGGGCATGATATTTTCATTTTCCCGAAACTGCTCAGGTTCGAACCCGAACTGGCAGTGTTGAGGGTTGTGTTCGGTTTACGTCTTAAGTTAGCACATCATAAGTGGACTGCCTTGGCAGATTTTTGGCCTAATCTTATGGGACATACAACCTATCTTCTAGCATGAAAAATCCATCATTTTCATGCACAAATTTTTAAAGCAACAAGCATAGAAAAATCAGCCAACCAACCCTAACCTATCAAGCACATACACACCATAAATGAGGGCAGAAAATCAAATGGACTTATGTCCTTACAAACCACTTGAATCAACCTTAAGAACACTTAAATAAAGCTTAGATTCAAGGGGGTTTAAGAGATTTTACCTCAACCCAAGTTAGGGTTTCGAAATCCCAAAATCTTCCTTGGTTCCTTGACTTGTTCTAGCCCACGGTTTTCTTCATGAAAATGCATCCAAAAATTTTTGTTGTTAGCTCTTCTTGCTTCTAACCAAAACCGAAATTCATATGAAGAAAAACCAAGTTTTTCTTACCTTTTTCTTCTCTTCCTTGTTCGGCCAAGACTTGGAGAAATCCACAAAAATTCTCTCAAGTTTCCTTTGCTCTTGGTTGCTCACGGTCTTGGTACAAAAAAAATGAGATCCAAGAGATCCTTTTTGTTA
Organism: Ficus microcarpa; assembly: GCA_025413485.1. NCBI lineage: Eukaryota > Viridiplantae > Streptophyta > Magnoliopsida > Rosales > Moraceae > Ficus > Ficus microcarpa. The sequence continues at coordinate 22,556,005 of CM046387.1, read as the reverse complement.
GCTTCTTCTTAACTCAAAACCGAGCATGATCAAAGGAGAAATCCAAGAAATTTTCAAGATCCACTTACCTCTTTTTCCTCTTTCTTTCTTGCTCTTGGTTCGGCCTCCTCTTGCTAGAACCACCAAAACTTTCTCACTTCTCCTTAGTTCTCTCTCTAGAACCGAACTCCAAGGGGTTGGAAATCCAAAACTTTTTGAATATCTCTTTCTCTCTATCTCTCCCTAGCTGCCGTGTATCCTCAAGGAAAGCAAGCTTTTGGCTGCTTTGACAAGGAAAAAGAGAAGAGAAGGATGAGATGTCTTGAATGACTAGAGTGGTTGTTTTCTTGTTCCTTGATTCAAGGCTTTGTGTCAAGTCTTTCCCTTCCTTGTTGCAGCCGAAATTAAGGGGGTGGAAGAGGGTGAGCAGCCGGACTTTTTGGGGTGCAAAGGCATGGGTTTGACTCATTTTTGTTCAACCAAAAATGACTAGAGTGAAGGGACTTGATGGACAAGAGTTGTTCAATCTTTTTCCTTGATTTTGGGCTTTAAGTCTTGTCCCTTTTCTTTCCTTCTTTGAAGCCGAATCCTAGGGGGATTTGGAGGGCTGAGTTGCCGAACTTGGTGAGGAGAAAAGGGGTAGGTGGCAGCCCATGGTTGGCTCTAAAAGCTTCTAGAAAATCTAATACTTATCTCACCTTTTTGGGGTCCTTATTTTATGGCTTTATGCCATACCTCCTTGTCTTCTTTTATTTCTCTTCTTTCCTTCACTTGCAGCCGGATTTTCATGGGGGTAGGGGCTGCCATTTGAAGTCTTGAGTTAGTGGAGGGTGATGTCAAGAGTTGATGTCATCTTCCACTAGCTCTTTCAAGGTCTTATTTGGCCATTTCGGTCTTTCACAGCTCTTTTTGCGCTCTACAGTTATTTCCCATACTGTGATGAGCATTTTTATTTTATATTTTGATCCAAAAATTATTCCATTAAATTTTTGGACCAAAACTCTCTTTCTCCAATTTTTCGGAGACCTTTTTGCCCTTAACTCTTTTTCGGTGTGCTTGATTTCTCCAGGGTGGATTTACGGCTTATAAAACTCCATTTTCGGAGATTCTTTTCATATTTCTTCATCATACTTGTAAAGTCGACGTTGTGACCCGTCCCGGTCAAACTTTGACTTTTTGGTCAACCCTTTGACTTTTTGGTCAACCCTTTGACTTTTGGTCAAACCTTTGACTTTTGTCAAATTTCATCCTTTTTCGTTCTTTTTCCTTTAAAAACTTCATTTTTGGCTCGTAAAACATTAATTGAGTCTCAAAATCGTTAAATGAGGACTCGAACATCGTTTAGATAAAATTATGAATTTTTCATTATTATTCATAATTTTTCATATAACACATCATTGATACATAAATTAGACTTTAATTCCTTATGAACAAGGAGATTACAAGTCTTCAAAATTTCGGGTCTTACAAAATCATTAAGCTATGTGAGCCTAAGGATAACAATTTGGGGAATGTTGAAATAATGGATCAATTGCAGAGAGACTTTAGAAAGGCGCTTGGGGGAAATAAGTATCTGCTTGTATTAGATGATTTGTGGAATGAAGATCATGAGAAATGGAGGCAATTAAAAGACCTGCTGGTAAATACTGGTTTAGAAGGGAGTAGAGTAGTAGTAACCACTCGTAGTATGATAGCAGCACAGGTTACTGGCACTACTCAACCCTAACAGTTGGGGATTCTTGATGAAGATAGATCCTGGTTGCTCTTTAAGAAGATGGCTTTTGAGGGAGAGGAGCTGAAAAACGCCAATATTTTGGAAGTTGGAAGAGCAATCGTGAGAAAATGTGGAGGAGTTCCGCTCGCAATAAGAGCAATAGGAAGTATGTTGCGGTTCAAAAAGTCAGACTTGGAGTATTGGTCTTTGGTTGACAAGGAATTTTCAAAAATATGTCAACAAAGAGATGACCTGATTTTACAAACACTTAAACTGAGTTATGATCGTCTTGCCTCGCATTTGAAACACTGCTTTGCCTACTGTGGACTCTTTCCAAAAGATTATAAATTTGAGGTGAAAACATTAGTACAACTTTGGATGGCTCAAGGGCTTCTCGACTTATCAAATCCAAGTTACCAGTGTTTGGAGGATGTGGGTTATGCTTTTTTTAAGGAGTTATTGGCAAGATCATTCTTTCAAGAAGCTGAAAAAGGAATAGGGGGCACTATAGAAAGATGCAAGATGCATGATCTCATGCATGATCTTGCAATACAAGTTGCAGGAACAGAGTGTGTTGCACTGGAGTTGAATCAAGGATGTGTCGGTAAAAATACTCTTCATGTGTCCAATGTGAAGTTTAACTCAAACGGGCAAATTCCAAGTTTGTTGGTTCAAGCAAGAAGAATTCGTTCGTTTCTTTTGCTGACACTTCCAAAGACAAACAAGTCAATTCTCAATTCAGTAATGTCAAACTTTGAGTTCATAAGCACACTGAATTTAAGTCGTTCAAGGATTAAGGTAGTGCCAAAGTCTATCGGTAAATTGAAGCATTTGAGACATTTAGATCTTTCTGAGAGTAGGGATCTCAAGGCACTGCCCAATTCCATTACCAATCTGTTGAATCTGCAAACATTAAAACTCAATTATTGCGGAAGACTCCAAAAGTTGCCACGACACTTTGAGAAACTGGTCAATCTTAGGTATCTTGAATTTACGGGGTGCGATTGCTTGACTCATATGCCAAACGGACTGGGTATGCTTACTAATCTTCAGACATTATCGAAGTTTGTACTGTGTAAGAGCAGTGGCTCTGTCCCAAGACAATGTGGTGAGCTAAAGGAATTAATGGGATTAAATAACTTGGGAGGATTATTGGAAGTTTCAAATCTGAGACACGGGAAAGAAGCTGGTGTAGGATCTGAGTCTGCAAATTTAAAGGAGAAACGGCATCTCGAATCCTTAATATTGGAATGGGATTCTAGCGTTGATGATTCTGATGCGACAGAGGCCATTCTTGGTTATGAAATGTCACTGGAAGGCCTCCAGCCATACCCAAATCTTGAAAGCTTGTCGTTACGGTATTATGGGGGTATGAAGTTTTCAAGTTGGCTTTCCTCTCTAACAAATCTGGTCAACCTATCTTTATTCTCATGCAAGAAATGTCAGCATCTACCTCCATTGAATCAATTCCACCGTCTTGAGAAATTAGACCTGGAGGACTTACCATGTCTAGAGTACATATGGAGTACTAGTGGTGAGGAAGACTTCTTTTCATCCTTGACCTCAGAAACTACATTATTGTCATCCCTAAGAAAACTCAGCTTGGCAAGTTTGCCAAATCTAAAGGGATGGTGGAGAGACAAAAGCGGTGAAGTTGAAAATTTCTTTGCTACTACAACAACAACAACGTCAACACAATCCAGTGAAGAGAATCGAAGATTGTTGCCTTCTTTTACTTCTCTTACGCATTTATCTGTGAGGAATTGTCCTAGGCTGACTTGCATGCCGCTTTACCCATATTTAGGAAAAAGGCTCTATTTGCAAAAGACTACCCTGAAGCCATTCCAACAAACAATAGAGAGCAGCAATAGTGGGTTAGTACAAATCCCAACAACATCCTCCTTCTCTCCTCTCTCCAAATTGACGACGCTACATATTTGCAGAATTGAGGATCTAGAATGTCTTCCGGACTGGTTCAAGAGCCTTACGTCTCTCAAATGCCTCCGGATTTGGAACTGCTCGAAATTGAAGGATCTGAGGCCAGGAATTCAACATCTTTCCTCACTTGGAGAACTGGATATTTCTAATTGCGAGAGGTTAGAAGAGATTTTCCAGAATGATGATGCGATTATGTGGAAAGCCCTGAACGAGCGACTCCACACTCTAAGGCTTGGCTACTTTCATAAACTGGAGGCTCTCCGTCAGGGTATTCAACACCTTACCATCCTGAAACAACTGACAGTAGATGGTTGGGATAGTTTGGAAAGTATTCCAGAGTGGATGAGCAACCTCAAATCACTTAAGACGCTTGAATTCTGGAGTTGCCCCAAATTGACATCATTACCTGAAGGAATACGAAGTCTCGTCTCTCTGAAGAAACTGCTTCTTGACGGTGGTCCAATCTTATCGAAAAGATGCAAAAGGCAAATAGGTGAGGATTGGCCTAAGGTTGCTCATATCCAAGACCTGTACTTGTACCCAGATCCCAACAAGGTTGATCAGGTAGAAAACTCAATCTTTATTCTATACGAGCATTGTCGGTGTCCATTTCTTGAGGGGTTTATTTTTTATTATTATTATTATTATTTTTTCTGAGAAGGGGTTTCTTTTATTTTCTATTTAAGAGATTATAATTGAAATTGTTTTGCAGAATTTTTCGAATCAACAAAAAAAATATTTGTACAAGATAGAAGCCTTCAATATATTCAAAAATTTTGGACTATGCAATAGCGGAACAAGTCACACATAAAGAGGTAAAGGTACAATATTTGTTCTGCTTCTTTTGTTTCAAGGAAAAAAAAAAAAAAAAACGGAGTATATTCTTGTGATTTCCTTATATCTTGCTTGCTTTAGAATGCTGGTAATCTTCAACTTTTTGCCTTACCAAGGTAACCTTATTCATTTTGTCGATGACTTAAAAAATTTCTTGGCTTGTTCCGGACTCAAAATTAAATCAGTACTTGGTTTAAGCTGGAAATGCACATCAAATAACTGAATTCTGAGTAAAATGAAGTATAAATCATCTTACTTTATAGCAGAAAAGTGAAAATAAAGATTTCAAATTGCCGAAGCAGTTTAACTTTTTATATTTTGTTTTCCTGGTATGACAACTTAATGATCTAAACATAGAACATTTTCAAAAGGAAACAACCAAGAAATTATTGTCCAATTCAAGTTACTTCTCTGTTTAGGCTTCGATTGGTACATGACCTCCACCTCTCTGAAGAGACAGGAAAATCGTGCCATCGAGCTGCAAATATGCCGAAGGCAAAGCTGGGATTGTCAAATAGTCTTTCTAGTGCCTGAGTTCAAGCAAGTTGATTGGATTCACAATTATCAGGTAAATATGTCAACTAACAACTAACCACATTTTAGATGAAATAACTTCGACTTTTTCAAAATTCGTGGTCTATGCGAAAGAACAATAGGAGAGAAATTTATATCAAGAGGAAACAAACGTTTCTTGCTTTTCTAAATGGTATGTTGTGAATTGACATCCCTCTAAATAGTCAGGTAATTAAATCAACAAAGTTATTTTTTATTTTTAAACTTGTTTCCTTTCCTAGAATAGTCAATTGTACAGCATCCTAGGAAATTACATTTTTGTGGCATAGATCGATGTGTACCCTAGATATGTTATTGATTCCAAAGAGCAGAGAACATCTACATTATGTCTTATTGGTGTCAGGTTAATGTAAGGAAGAATTGCATTTTTTGTCCCATGGTAAGCAAATACCACTATTACTGCGCAAAGAAAATCAAGAATCCTCTGGTTTTTCAGGTACACAAGTGAATTATCAACACTTTACATGTTCTTTCATTGGTAATGAAATGCCAGTTTTATTCAAAATTCCACTGACTTTTTCTTTTGGACGAATTTTCTCAGTTTGAACAAAGTCATTGCTTTCTTTTCGACTTTTGATGGGAGAAGCAAACCATGAAGTAGATGAACACTCGTCTCTTATGTCTCTGTTGCTAATCTTGTGTAGCGACTCAACATCAAACTGGGACGAACCTGCATCCTGGTGTAACCAAACATAATGTCTCCCTAAAACGTACTGAGATGGTAAAATCCTTCATCCATTTTCTAGATGCATGTCAAGTTTTTTTTTTTTTTTTTTTTTTTTTTTTTTTTTAAGTCACTCTTCAATCCCTTTTTTGGTTTAACATTTTGTTCACACACCAGATTTTGTTAGTTAGTGTGTTTCGAGAGTTGTACTGAGATGGATGACTCCCTTTGCAGGGCCAAATCTACTGAATTATCGGTTCTATTCAAAATTTCATTACCATCTTCTTTTGGATGAATTTTTTCAGTCTGATCCAAGTCGTTGCTTTCTTTTCGACTTTGGATGGGGAGAAGCAAACCATAAAGCATGTGAAGGCTTAAGACCTTATAATGCTCGTCTCTTATGTCTCCATTGCCAATCTTGTGGAGCGACTCGACATCAAATAGGGGCATACTTGCATGATGTAGCCAAACATGATGTTTTCCTAAAACGTACTGAAATGGTAAAGTCCTTCATCTGTTTTTTAGATACTCGTCATTTTTTTTTTTCAAATCACTCTTCTACCTGTTTTGATTTAACATTTTGTTCACACAGCAGATTTTGGTAGTTAGTTTGTTTCAAGAGTCGTACAGAGATGGATGACTCCAAACATTGAAGCTAATCCTCACCTGATATATATGACTTGTGTTAATTTCTTATGTGGCCTTTTCAGGTAATTGCTCTTGTCCTCCCAATATACATGATCAACTGATTGAACATGGTTTGACCAGGAACACCTAAGAAATAAGTTGTGAGGCTTCAAAAGAGATTTGACAGTCTCCAGAGGGTTGGTTCCCAACGTTGAGAATCACTTGGTTTCCCTTGTCTGAAATTTGTCGAAGTGTTTCAACATCAATATCCAATCAAAAGGAACCAACTGTACAGAAACTTGTCCTTGTCTGGAAGCTTCCGGCTCCAGAGTTCAAACTGGTACAAGGGTTGTATTTCCCGGTTTCTTTCTTGGTTCAAATACTGGTCAAATGATTTCTACGTTACTTGGATCACAACAGCCAGTTCATAATGTTGGATTTTTAGGTAAGGAATTCAAATATATATTTCTTGTATGTCATTGGCAATCAAATATCAATCATTTTCAGTACTCTGATGATTTTTATTATTTACTCCTAAGCAAACTACAAAGCGGATCATGGTTTATGAGCTAACAGAAGACAAACAAATTCTTCTTTTGCTGGTGCAACAACTCAACATCACAAGGTACTTAACATTTACCTGTCTTTTTCTTCTCTTCCCCCATATTATTTTCGTTTCCAACCTATTTTTTCACTTGACATTTGTAAGGTATCTAAGGTGTCATATGCTTAAAACTAAATAATTTTCTTTTTTAATTCCTTTAGAATCACAAGTAGGGAAGCCTATTTTCTCACTGCTGTTAGAAGGCTGCTAAGGTGGAATGGGACAAGAAAATTTTGCAGTCTCTGCGTCTCGTAAATTTCTCTTCATTTGGCAAGCTATGCATGGTAAAATTGCAAGATAGGCAACATTTTTCCTTCTCGTTGTCGTCTTTGTCTTACTGGTGAGGTAACATTTGATCATTTACTTCTCCAATATCGTAATTCTTGCTCTATCTAGGATTTTGTTTCTTCTTGTTTTAAGTGCAGGATTGACACGTCTAGGGATTTTAGTTCTTTTATAACCAGAATTCCCATGAATTTTGATTTGCAGTTAAATAGTCTCTGGCTTTCTGCTATTTTCTCAGCCTGCTGGCACATATTGAAATCAAGGAATGGTTTGATCTTTGAGGATAAATCATAAAAGATTATAAAAACTCTTTCCTACGTTTGGACTTCTCTGACTGATGTTGACAACATGGCAATTGGGATTTCAAGTTTTTGTGCAGACCAAGAAATGCTTCTAGTATTACTTTGGTTTATCTGGTCTGTTTTCTCTGATTAATTGGCTGAAAGTTAAAACAGACGGTGCTGCTAATGGTAATGAAATGCCAATTCTGTTTAAAATTTTAGTACTTCTTTTGGTCGAATTTTCATCGGTTTGAAGTATGTTACTACTTTCTTTTCAACTTTGAATCGGAGAAGAAAACCATAGAATGTGTGAATGCTTAAGACCTTAAC
>CM046387.1:22517076-22548076 GCA_025413485.1 Ficus microcarpa | reverse complement strand
ATTTTCAATATGTAACTTCTAGTAAATAATTATAGCCTTATTATTTCCATAATAAAGTGTTTAAGAAACTTGTGGAGCCAAGTCATCCCCTTAGACATTTCACAAACAATTTTTTATTTGGCTTTCATGGTGGAATCAGTACTAATGTAACTAAGGATTTTTTATGCTCCTCCAAACCATGGATAACCGTTCAAGGTTAAAACTGAGCTAGAGTTTGATTTCTTTTTAATCCTTATTGCATTGGAAATTCAAGTCTGTACATCCAAAAGGCATGCAGAATCTGTATCATAATCTCTATTTCTTTAAGACCAAATTCACCGAAATCAAATCTTTATGATATCGTCAATGATGTACCATGGGAGACGTAATGTTAGTTTCACTTGTGCACCCTTTTTTTCTTTTTTTTTTTTTTGGTTGCCCCCTTCCTTTCTTCTTGTTAAATAGTATAGAGCGAGGACTTTCTAGAAGATTGGAAGTTCAGGGGCACCAACTTAATAATTGGGATGTTGTATTTGTCCTTCATCCTAGTTTTACTCTCTATACAATTGAAAATAATTTAAAAAACCGTAAAATTAGCTTCGAACCGACAATCTTAAAAAATAAAGAAACGAAACATTCCACTCAGCAAAAGCATTCCTAAGTTGGCATTCTTAAGGACGTGTCACAAGCGGACGCTTTTGATATATTTTTCCTTTTACCTATCTTGAAACGAGGATGGATAATCAGTAAGAACCAAAATCTTAAATGGATGATATTTTTGTCTATGGATGCAGGTACCCGCAGGTACCCACCTGATTAGGAGAGAGTATAAAGGATAGTATATGAGTATGGGGTGGGTATGAGGTTAAGATTAATCCCCCACACGGATGCGAGTTGGGGGTAAGGAAAGCTCCCCCATACTCGCACATGTCCCATTTATATTCACCTTTATAAATATATATATTTATATATTTATATTTATTTGAATTTTCAGTGTTTTAGTAATTTAATGTTTTAGGTTTTTTTTTTTTAATGAATTCAGTTTGTAGATTCTTAAATTTAGATTTGTTTTTATATATATATATATATATATATATATATATATTATGATAAACATTTATAGTGCTTTCTTTATAGAAGTCACTTGATCAAAACAAACACTCACAAACTCATTGACAAAAAGGCAGAGAAGAAAGTTCTTCACTCATCGTCACTTGTAGCAAAAAATGAGAAATTCATTAGTAGTGTGTTTGATTGGAGGGAGAGATGGAGGAAGGGAGATAGGTGGAAGGAGACTCTCATTTCATGTTTGGATGGAGGGAAGCATAGTGGGTGAGGAGAGACGGAGGGAGAGAATCTCCTCCGAACCCACCATTTATTTTTTAGTTTGAAAAGACTGATATATCTATGTTTTGAATTAGTAAAATATTTTATAAAACGGTAATATAATAATTAGAATTATAACTATTATCTTTCATTTCAGCTCTCTATCCCTCTTATCATATAACACAAAAGATTTTCACAACCCTCTTTATCTTTTATATTTTCCGTCCCTCCAACTCTTTCCATCCTTCGTCCTCTCCATCCCTCCCACCAAACATAGACTAAATTGTCTCCGGAGAAGTTTCCTTAATCTTTCTTCTTGAGTTTCCTTAATCTTTCTTCTTCAAGAAAATGTTGGAGCGTAATAAAAGTGCCCCTGAGAAGTTTCCTTTATCTTTCTTCTTCAAAAAAATGTTGGAGCGTAATAAAAGTGCCCAAAACTTTAACATAAGTGTGCTTGAATTTTAGCAGAAATGAGAAAATTCATTAAGTTGTCCCTTGAGAAGTTTCCTTAATCTTTCTTTTTCCTTAATAGAAGTAAATTGCTGTATTTCGTGTAATATGTTATTTAGCTCAAGTATTTTTGCTTTTTATTACAATTTTCGAAGAAACAAAAGGGGACCCCTCCGTATGTAGAGCCCACGTCGGCCCCAAATGCAACAATTAAAGAGTATCAGAGCCATAAAATAAAATGTAAACAGAGAAAGAGTAATTAATATTACAGAAACATAGCTTTCAAAAAAATAATTGAAATATATTTATTAGTATAATATTAAACTATTTATTTAGAAGTATCATTATATATAATGAAAAAACTTTGTACGAGTATTTTAAGTAGAAGCTAACTTGTTATTGTTATATATTAACACTTTTGTAATTTTTATATGCCTACAATGAACAAGTAACACTTTTTTAGTCTTTGATGTTCATATTATAAGTAACATTTGAATTAAAATGAAAGTGAACGGTAAATAGTTCATCAAAATATAAAAGAAAAAAGCTTATTATATATGAAAACTGTATTTTTACTTTATTAACAAATACTGTTATTTTAATAATTAGATTAATTTTTTAACAGTTTAATTTATAACAAAAACAACTATGTATTTTGTATTGTAAATTTTTAATGATAACATTCACATATCATATGTAATTCAAATGGCAGAGCAAACATTCACTTTTAAAGGAAATTAAAAAGAAAAAAGAAAAAAAAAAAAAAAAAAAAAAGCTAATTGTAAATAAATCTTTTCAGGATGTCGCTTTAATAAAGTCGAAAACGACAAAACATTACCATCCAATAATGCAGAGACCAACCTGACACTGTGTGTAACGCGGATTTATTAATTCAGACCACAAAAATGCACATATGCTCTGCTCTTCCCTATTTATGATATTCACCATTATTACTGGACTTTTTTCTCAAACAGTGAAACCCGTTTCATAGCTTTTCCTTTTTTATTTTTTATTTTTTATTTTTCCTCAATCCGGTTTGGAAGTGATCATGGCACACCTAATTCTCACTCCGATTGCCGGACGAATAATCGGGAGTTTGGGATCAGCTGCTGTGAGAGAGATTTCATCGCTTTGGGGAGTCAACGACGAGCTTGACGAACTTGAAGACACCATGTCAACCATCAAAGCTGTGCTTCTTGATGCTGAGGAGAAGCAACTCCACAGCCACCAAGTCAGGAACTGGCTCCAGAAGCTTGGCGTTGCTGTTCATATAGCCGACGACTTGATGGACGAGTTCAAAACTGAAGCCTTACGGCGACAGCTGATGTCTGGAAATGAATTGTCCAAGCAGGTTTGCACTTTCTTCTCTGCTTCGAACCAGCTTGCTTTTCGTTACAACATGGTTCGTAGAATAAGAGAAATTAGGAAGAAACTGACTGCTATTTCCAAGGATAGAAACTTCCATTTAGACGAGCGTCATGAAGAGAATCAGGTAATCTCTAGGGTAGTGAGAGAGACTCACTCATATGTCCGTCAAGAAGAGGTTATTGGGAGGGACGAGGATAGAAAGGCGATCATAAAGCTTTTATTGGAGGGCGACATCAAGGAGGATGTGTCGGTCATTCCCATCGTAGGGATGGGAGGGCTTGGAAAGACCACACTAGCTCAGAGTGTTTTTAATGATGAGCAGGTCCAAAAACACTTTGATCTTAAGATTTGGCTTTGTGTTGGTGAAGATTTTGATTTGAAAGTAATTGTTCAGAAAATCATTAAGCTATGTGAGCCTAAGGATAACAATTTGGGGAATGTTGAAATAATGGATCAATTGCAGAGAGACTTTAGAAAGGCGCTTGGGGGAAATAAGTATCTTCTTGTATTAGATGATTTGTGGAATGAAGATCATGAGAAATGGAGGCAATTAAAAGACCTGCTGGTAAATACTGGTTTAGAAGGGAGTAGAGTAGTAGTAACCACTCGTAGTATGATAGCAGCACAGGTTACTGGCACTACTCAACCCTATCAGTTGGGGATTCTTGATGAAGATAGATCCTGGTTGCTCTTTAAGAAGATGGCTTTTGAGGAGGGAGAGGAGCTGAAAAACGCCAATATTTTGGAAGTTGGAAGAGCAATCGTGAGAAAATGTGGAGGAGTTCCGCTCGCAATAAGAGCAATAGGAAGTATGTTGCAGTTCAAAAAGTCAGACTTGGGGTATTGGTCTTTGGTTGACAAGGAATTTTCAAAAATATCTCAACAAAGAGATGACCTGATTTTACAAACACTTAAACTGAGTTATGATCATCTTGCCTCGCATTTGAAACACTGCTTTGCCTACTGTGGACTCTTTCCAAAAGATTATAAATTTGAGGTGAAAACATTAGTACAACTTTGGATGGCTCAAGGGTTTCTCGACTTATCAAATCCAAGTTACCAGTGTTTGGAGGATGTGGGTTATGCTTTTTTTAAGGAGTTATTGGCAAGATCATTCTTTCAAGAAGCTGAAAAAGGAATAGGGGGCACTATAGAAAGATGCAAGATGCATGATCTCATGCATGATCTTGCAATACAAGTTGCAGGAACAGAGTGTGTTGCACTGGAGTTGAATCAAGGATGTGTCGTAAAAATACTCTTCATGTGTCCAATGTGAAGTTTAACTCAAACAGGCAAATTCCAAGTTTGTTGGTTCAAGCAAGAAGAATTCGTTCGTTTCTTTTGCTGACACTTCCAAAGACAAACAAGTCAATTCTCAATTCAGTAATGTCAAACTTTGAGTTCATACGCACACTGAATTTAAGTCGTTCAAGGATTAAGGTAGTGCCAAAGTCTATCGGTAAATTGAAGCATTTGAGACATTTAGATCTTTCTGAGAGTAGGGATCTCAAGGCACTGCCCAATTCCATTACCAATCTGTTGAATCTGCAAACATTAAAACTCAATTATTGCGGAAGACTCCAAAAGTTGCCACGACACTTTGAGAAACTGGTCAATCTTAGGCATCTTGAACTTACGGGGTGCGATTGCTTGACTCATATGCCAAACGGACTGGGTATGCTTACTAATCTTCAGACATTATCGAAGTTTGTACTGTGTAAGAGCAGTGGCTCTGTCCCAAGACAATGTGGTGAGCTAAAGGAATTAATGGGATTAAATAACTTGGGAGGATTATTGGAAGTTTCAAATCTGAGACACGGGAAAGAAGCTGGTGTAGAATCTGAGTCTGCAAATTTAAAGGAGAAACGGCATCTCCAATCCTTAATATTGGAATGGGATTCTAGCGTTGATGATTCTGATGCGACAGAGGCCATTCTTGGTTATGAAATGTCACTGGAAGGCCTCCAGCCATACCCAAATCTTGAAAGCTTGTATTTAAGTTATTATGGGGGTATGAAGTTTTCAAGTTGGCTTTCCTCTCTAACAAATCTGGTCAACCTATCTTTATTCTCATGCAAGAAATGTCAGCATCTACCTCCATTGAATCAATTCCACCGTCTTGAGAAATTGTGCCTGAATGATTTACCAGCTCTAGAGTACATATGGAGTACTAGTGGTGAGGAAGACTTCTTTTCATCCTTGACCTCAGAAACTACATTCATATCGTCCCTAAGACAACTCTGGTTGGTAAATTTGCGTAATCTGAAGGGATGGTGGAGAGACGAAAGCGGTGAAGTTGAAAATTTCTTTGCTGCTAGAACAACAACGTCAACACAATCCAGTGAAGAGAAACGAAGATTGTTGCCTTCTTTTACTTCTCTTACGTTGTTATCTGTAAGTGGTTGTCCTAAGCTGACTTGCATGCCGCTTTACCCACATTTAGAAAGTCTCTGGTTGGAAAATACAAGCATGAAGCCATTCCAACAAACAGTAGAGAGCAGCGATAGTGGGTTAGTACAAATCCCAACAACATCCTCCTTCTCTCCTCTCTCCAAATTGACGACGCTAAAGATTCTTCGGATTGAGGATCTAGAATGTCTTCCGGACTGGTTCAAGAGCCTTACGTCTCTCAAACGCTTCTGGATTTGGAACTGCTCGAAATTGAAGGATCTGAGGCCAGGAATTCAACATCTTTCCTCACTTCGAGAACTGGATATTCTTAATTGCGACGGGTTAGAAGAGATTTTCCAGAATGATGATGCGATTTTGTGGAAAGCCCTGAACGAGCGACTCCACTCTCTAGTGCTTCGCAACTTTCGTAAACTGGAGGCTCTTCCTCAGGGTATTCAACACCTTACCAGCCTGAAACAACTCACAGTAGATGGTTGGGATAGTTTGGAATGTATTCCAGAGTGGATCAGCAACCTCAAATCACTTAAGACGCTTCAATTCTATTTTTGCCTTAAATTGACATCATTACCTGAAGGAATACGAAGTCTCGTCTCTCTGAAGAAACTGGAGATTATCAATTGTCCAATCTTATCGAAAAGATGCAAAAGGCAAATAGGTGAGGATTGGCCTAAGGTTGCTCATATCCAAGACCTGGACTTGGACACAGATCCTAACGAGGATGATCAGGTAGAAAACTCAATCTTTATTCTATACGAGCATTGTCGGTGTCCATTGTCCTTTCTTGAGGGGTTTATTTATTTATTTTTTTTTTTATTTTTTTTTTTTTGCGAGAAGGGGTTTCTTTTATTTTTCTATTTAAGAGATTATAATTGAAATTGTTTTGCAGAATTTATCGAATCAACAAAAAAAATATTTGTACAAGATTGAAGCCTGCAATATATTCAAAAATTTTGGACTATGCAATAGCGGAACAAGTCACACATAAAGAGGTAAAGGTACAATATTTGTTCTGCATCTTTTGTTTCAAGGGGAAAAAAAAAAAAAAACAGAGTATATTTTTGTGATTTCCTTATATCTTGCTTGCTTTAGAATGCTGGTAATCTTCAACCTTTTTCCTTACCAAGGTAACCTTATTCATTTTGTCGATGACTTTAAAAATTACATGGATTGCTCTGGACTCAAAATTAAATCAGTTCTTGCTTTAAGCTGGAAATGCACATCAAATAACTGAATTTTGAGTAAAATGAACTATAAATCATCTTACTTTATAGCAGAAAAGTGAAAATTGTGATATCCGAATTTTCTATGTCCATATTTTTTCTCTTAATGAATTAAATTCACAATATGTTCACAATCGTGAAAAAGCTTAATTTCGAGCTTTTGATCGATTTTATGAATTCTGATGGGTCGGGAAGACTCAAAATTTATTTCTAAACTCGGAAACGGACCTTTCAAGTCGAAACGGTCGAAACGGTATAAAATTTTACGAAAGTCAACTTTGACCGAAAAAGTCAAAGTTTGACCGACAAAAAGTCAATCCTTTGACTTTTCGAGATTTTTCGAGTTCAACGCGGAACGAGTTCCGAGAATGAGTTTTGTGAACTAGATAGCAAGAATAAGCCGTAAAACGTCCCTAGAAAATCAAGCACACCGAGTTAGAGTTTAAGGGCAAAAAGGGTTCGGAAAAATTTGAAAAAAATATTTTTCGATCCGAAATTCACACAGATAAATTTTGTACTTCGGTATGAGATAAAAATATTGTGTTTTGAAAAATCACAATATTAGAATTATCTGTGTAGCATAAAGGAGAAGGAAAATGAGCTGTGGATAAACAAAAATGCCAAACAAGCCTAGACAAGGATTGACATGTGACATGCCTTAGATGTCACCCTCCACTAGCCTTAAAATTAGGCCACATAGAGCTGCTCTCCCTCCCCCTAATTTCGGCTGCACCTGCACAAAAGAAAGAAAAGAAAAGAGATGGAAAAGAAAGAATGAGATAAAGCCTAGATTTAAGGCAAGTAACCACCCACTTTTGTCCCATCAAAAGCCCTCTCATTTCCCCATCTTTTTTTTATTGAAAAGCTGCAGCCAACTTTGCCTTCCACTCTTGAAGGTTCGGCAGCCTTGGAAGGCAAGACAAAGAAAAGAAAGAAAAGAAAAGAAATGAGAGTAAAGCCTTTTTTTTTTGGACAAGCAACCTCTAACCACTCCAACCTCCCCTTGGCACATCATATCCTTTCAATTTTTCAGCCAAAACTCTTGCATTTCTCTCACACTTTCGGCAGCCAAAGGAGAGGAGAGAGAAGAGAGAAAATCAAAGAAAAATTCTTGGGTTTTTTTGAGCTTGGAGATCCGGTTCTTCAAGGAGTGAGAGCAAGAGAGAGATTGAGAAATTTTTGTGATCTTTCCTTGTTGTGGCCGACCAAAGAGAAGGAGAACAAGAGGTGAGTGAGTCTTGATTTTTTTCTTGGGGTTTAGCTCTTGAGGTTCGGCTTTGGAAGGTGCAAGAAGAGCCAACAATTTTTTTTCTTGGATCTCCATTTTTCCTAGGTTAGCCGTGAGCTTTGGTGAGCTAGGAGGAGGAAGAAATTTTTTTCCAACCAAACTAACCTTGGTTCTAGGTAATTTCTCAACCCTAATCCTCTTTATTTTGAGCTTATTTTGAGGTTCAATTTGAGGATTCAATATGGTTGTAAGGACTTAAGTCCATTTATGATTTTGTGCTCTAGTTTGTGTGTATGCTTGATTTCTAGCTCTAGGGTTGGTTTGACTTTAAATTCTTACTTGATTTGTGATAATTTTTGTATGAACTTCATGCTAGAAAACGTTGTGTGTTTGAATCTTAGGCTCCCGAAGTGTTCGGTCGAGTTAGATGCGCGAAATAGGACGCAAAACGAAAACGAAATCGAAACTGTCCAGATTCGGGTTGAACCTGACCAGTTTTGGAAAAGTGAGATTTTAAGGCCTCTAGAGGCCGAATGGGTTAAAACTCAAAACACGAAAGTTCCTCGGAACAAGTTTTTCTAGAGGACAACGCGGACGGAATACCAAAATAAGGCTCCAAAGGCCTTCGTTTTCAAAGAAACCCGTGGCTGACCCCTGGGCGCAGTCCCAACGGATTTTTCGGAGTCAGCCGGTTTTAAAAAAAAAACTGGTATCAATCTAGGCAGAATTTGATTTTTTGCAAAACACGAAAGTTTTAGCATTTTTCGATAGCTACAACTTTCGTGAAGACAAGTTTTTCAAATTCCCGACGGATTTTTAAAATAGACGTGTTTAATGAGAGGTGTGCAAGGAATCCGAAAATTCCTTCACCAAAGTTTTACAAAGTGTGTTCAAAAAAATTGTAAGTGTTATAAACCGTTATTTTAACTGCGAAAACCGTTCCAAAGGCGGGTTTCGACCTTAAATGACATTTATAAGTAATTATTTCAAAAGTTGGAATTTTATAAAGAGTTTTACGGATTTTTGAGAAAAATCTTATAAAAGTGCAAAAAGGAAGAAAATGTAATTTTAAGTTAAGAAAATTTAAGAAAATGTATTTTTCAAAATAAAAATGGTAATCAAGCCGATTACGGGCCGTAACCGGGAATATGACCCGAGTTATTGGGCTTAGGCCCAAAGAGCCCAAAATTGACAAGGGTTGACCAGTAATTGACCAATTGTCAACTTTGGTTGACCCACAATAAGAAAAAGGTAACCTTAAGGGTTATCCAAAGTAACCCTAAGGACTACCATAAGTTAATGGACCAAGCAAAATGGGTCAAGGCCATTGACCCCATATGCTATAATAGAATGGTAAGCCCAAGGTAGTAAAGAAAAATCCAATAGAAGTTAAAGGAAAAAATTAAGAGGTTATCCAACGTAGCCTTTTAAGGGATTAATCAAGTCCAAAATTTATCCCCAACAATAAATGGCCAATTAGGATAGGTCAGTAATCTGACAGGGACATACAACTAGGTTATAGTGGGTATGTTGGTTAGGGTACCAACGTTCTACAATTAGAAACAGAAACTCACGTGTGTCCTTTCTCAAGCAGGAGAGGACGTGTAGCTGTACTTCGAGACAGGACAGCGACAGTAAAGGAATTAGCGCAAGAGGTAAGTACAACTCCGCCTACAGCATAGGCTCTAGTTGATGCTTACTAAAGTAAGATTAGATGCATGCTAAGGGTGTATGATATTGTATGCTATGCGATGCGATGTTGTGCTATAAGTAAATTGCCATGTAAATTGTGCTAGTATGCCATGTATAGAAAGCATGATCAAATATGAATTAATGTTCAGTATGAGTTAGGATTATGTGACATCACGATTGCATGTTCACTAAATTCCTACAAGATAAATAAACTCAAGATTGAGTTAAGAAAATATAAGAAAACATAAGAAGGCAAGCGAGCTTGCCGGTGTAGTACTACCCGTCCGAGATCGGGTAGAATTATGGTTTGAGTTGGACAGGGCTGGCCGCCCCAACCACTCCATAGTTGCGCGCCGGGTACGAACACCAAAGGTAAGAGCCCTAAAAGAAAGATAAGCGAAGAAAGTAAATACGAGCATAACTGGACCATGCATGTGTAGACATTGTTAGTTATGCTATTATGAACGATGTTATGTGATTATGAATGGTTATGTATGGATATGTATGTTAAGTTAGAAATGTATTTTCGATATGGTTATATGTAAGTCGCGGATGAGATAGTTGTACTTGCTGAGCGAAAGCTCACTGTCTTACGTCTATGCTGTAGGTAAGCAGCCTGTCGTCAATGCATGATGCAAGGTGGCGAGGCGTGGCGAGGCAAACTGTGAAATCGTGGGACTTTATGCCGCTACGCGTTTTGACCTTTTTGAGTTTTTATAATTATGTAATTAGATTTTATGCTGACACCTTTTCTAAGAACACGTTTGATTTGTGTATATATATAAAAAAAAAAAAAAAAAAAATTTCGCTGTGTTTTAAGCTAATTTATAAGTATGTAAGTAAGTAAGCCAGCAGTGTAACGGCCTGTGCAAGGCGGGTCGTTACAAAAATAAAGATTTCAAATTGGCAAAGCAGTTTAACTTTTTATATTTTAGTTTTCTTGGTATGACAACTTAATGATCTAAACATAGAACATTTTCAAAAGGAAACAACCAAGAAATTATTGTCCAATTCAAGTTACTTCTCTGTTCAGGCTTCGATTGGTACATTACCTCCACCTCTCTGAAAGACTGGAAAATCATGCCATCGAGCTGCAAATATGCCGAAGGCAAAGCTGGGATTGGCAAATAGTCTTTCTAGTGCCTGAGTTCAAGCTAGTTGATTGGATTCACAATTATCAGGTAAATATGTCAACTAACAACTAACCACATTTTAGATGAAATAACTTCGGCTTTTTCAAAATCTGTGGTCTATGCGGTAGAACAATAGGAGAGAAATGTAACAACCCGCCTAGCACAGGCCGTTACCATACATACATACTTACTTGCTTAATTTATCGTACTTATTTATCTAGTGAAATGCAGCGGAATTTTTTTTTTTTTTTTTTTTACAGTGCTTATTAGCACATACTGTAACTTAAAAGAATAATATACAGATATCCAATCATATAATTAGAAAGAGCAAGACGCGTAGCGACATCTTTTCCCACATTTCACAGTTCGCCCTGCCACGCTCCTCCATCTTGTATCAACAACTGCTTGCAGGTTACTTACCTACAACATAGACGTAAGACAGTGAGCTTTCGCTCAGCAAGTACAACTATCTATACCGCGACAATTATAAAACATGACCTCGCATCATGTACATAGCATATCTTAACTTCATAGCTTATAATCATAACATAGACTTTCGTAACGTAACATATCTTTACTAACTACTAACATCTCATAATCTTTCATATATAGCATAGCGTATTCTACATACATAGCATAACATACCTTTCACTTTCATACATGGCATACTTATCATGGCATCATAACATATTGTAACACATCCTGTCACATTAAACACATAAAAGCATAATGTATGCATGGTCCAGTTATACTCGTATTATGCTTTTCTTAACTCTTTCTATCTTACTTTCTTAGCTTATCTTACTCATGGGCCCCTTACTTACGTGTACGTACCCGGCGCGCAACTATGGAGTGGTTGGGGCGGCCAGCCCAGTCCAACTCAAACCATAGTCCAACCCGACCTCGGACGGGTGGTACGACACAGGCAAGCTTGCTTGCCATCTTACTTTCTTATCGTTCTTCTTAATCTTATCAGTCTTGTAAAATTAAGTGAACATGCTTCATGATACACACTTACATTCTTCATGTCATAATCATCATGGCATATCATATCATGCATAAGGAACGTACTTTGGCATAACTCGTATCATAACATGGCTTCACATAATCCATAACGTGAACATATCATAACACATCATTTCATACCATACATCATAACACATAGCAGTCAATCTACCATACCACATGGCATACAGCCAAGCATAGCATCACATAGCAATCAATATGTCATACACCCCTAGCATATATCTAACATACTTTGACAAGTAACAACACAAAGCCTATGCTGTAGGCGGAGTTGTACTTACCTGCCGTCCTATGCTCTTGATTCATTGTCCCAACATGGCACGACAACAGTTCCTACTCCTGTTTCCAAACAGGGTGTAAGATAAGAATCATTTACATTCTATCTTACCATAACTTATAAGTAAAGACAGTTAAAAAAACTGTCAAACTTAGAAAACATATTCTTAAAAATAGTTTCTTAACTTAAATGTTTGTGTATGTGCAAGTATTTCTTGCTTTTACACTATCCTTTGAAAAACATGTGCATGAACTTCTTATTTTCTGCACAGTCCTGAAAAACCAGGTTTTACTTAAAAATCAAGATATGAACTCTAGATTATAACCTTATTTTGAGAGTGAAACTTATAAAACCAATTATAAGTTCAATCGCCAATTATGGTTGGATTTAATAAAAATCCGGTAGCATAACGGCTTATTTTTCTTAATACCCAAAATTTAAACCTGCAATAAAAACCATTTTATAGAGAGTTTTGGCACATCATAACTGCAAGATGTGCCATCCATACACATTCATCATAAAACATACAACATATCTTGTTAATTCAACTTCAGTTGATCAACTTTGAACATCAAATATATATATTGACATTCAATTTAAAGCATATAAATAAAATAAATAGGCATGCAATTAATCCAATAAATGACTTAAAGTAATCAAGATTACTACCGAGATCGTTCGACGACGTTCGGTGAGTAAAACGCTTACTGCTGGACATTCAAAACACTTTTTGATTTCGAGCGACTAAACTTTTAATCGCCATTCTTAACCTTCGAGATTCCATCTCGCAAATCCGAGGTTGTAAACATGTCCGGAAGGTCGAAAATAGGCCGGAAAGGCGATCTTCGAAAATTCGTCGACAGTTGACCGGGCGTTGACCAACTTTGACCGGATGTTGACCGGCGTTGACCGGCGGCTGAAGGGGCGGAGATGGGCACCGCTTCGAAGCTCTCGACGAGGGGAACCCATTTCTGGTGTCGACTTCTTCAAACGGCGTTCGGCTTTCTCAAAAACTTAAGAAAACGAACTAAAAGACGGCGACGGACCGGGAAAATTTCCAGCGACGATCGGAGTGGTGATGGACTGGGCTTTATTCCTCTCGACGAGTGGAGTTCAACAAAACCAACGGCTCGCAAAATGGAGCTCGGATTGCACCGAAATCTCGCTTCAAAGTTTATGTGACCGAAACTTTTTTGACACTTTTCCGGCGAACGGCAGCGAGTGACGCGGCCAAACTCCGGCTATTGGACGCTCGGGTGATGGGCTGCAAGGATCACCGGCGCGTGCGGCGGTGGCTGGCCGGAGACGGGACCTCCTTCGACGGCAGCGACGGCGTGAAACAGAGAAAGAAAGAACGAAAAAAAGAAGAGAGAGAGAGGAAATGGTCGAAGAAATTAAGAGAGAGAAGGAAAGAGTGGCTGATGTGGGCTGCTGAGTTGTTCTCCTTTTTAACTTATTAATCTCTCTTTTCTTTTCTGACTTTTCTTCACTTTTTTTTTTTTCTCTTCTTTCTTTTCTTTTCTTTTCCTTCTACGTGTAGGCTGACCACACATGCATGCAATACATTACACCCCTTTTTTGTTTCTTCTTCTTAGAACGTGGGCTGACCAAAAATTACAGCCACACTTATTAATATATGTATATATATATTGTTTTTCTTTTCTCCTTCTTAAGAACCATATATATATATATAAATATATATATGTGTATATATATATACACATACTTGTATACATCCGTTTGTCAAAAATTACACTGCAATACCAACTCAAATAAATTTAAAGTCAACTTGATCAAACTTTGACCGTAATAAAATTTAAAATTCTTATTTTGCCCTTTTTTCCAAAAAGGTCTATATTTGCCGAAGTAAATTATTTTTGAGTCCCATAGCTAATTTAACGAGAACTCAAATATATATTGATTTTTAACTCAGATCATGAGTTTTATATCATCATACATAATTAAATCTTAGTTTTTCCTTGATTCAAAGGAAATCATAAATTCATAAAAATTCGGGTTCTTACAAGAAATTTATATCAAGAGGAAGCAAACGTTTCTTGCTTTTCTAAATGGTATGTTGTGAATTGACATCCCTCTAAATAGTCAGGTAATTAAATCAACGAAGTTATTTTTTATTTTTTAACTTTTTTCCTTTCCTGGAATAGTCAATTGTACAGCATCCTAGGAAATTACATTTTTGTGGCATAGATCGATGTGTACCCTAGATATGTTATTGATTCCAAAGAGCAGAGAACATCTACATTATGTCTTATTGGTGTCAGGTTAATGTAAGGAAGAATTGCATTTTTTGTCCCATGGTAAGCAAATACCACTATTACTGCGCAAAGAAAATCAAGAATCCTCTGGTTTTTCAGGTACACAAGTGAATTATCAACACTTTACATGTTCTTTCATTGGTAATGAAATGCCAGTTTTATTCAAAATTCCATTGACTTTTTCTTTTGGACGAATTTTCTCAGTTTGAACAAAGTCATTGCTTTCTTTTCGACTTTCGATGGGAGAAGCAAACCATGAAGTAGATGAACACTCGTCTCTTATGTCTCTGTTGCTAATCTTGTGTAGCGACTCAACATCAAACTGGGACGTACCTGCATCCTGGTGTAACCAAACATAATGTCTCCCTAAAACGTACTGAGATGGTAAAATCCTTCATCCATTTTCTAGATGCATGTCAAGTTTTTTTTTTTATTTTTAAAGTCACTCTTCAATCCCTTTTTTGGTTTAACATTTTGTTCACACACCAGATTTTGTTAGTTAGTGTGTTTCGAGAGTTGTACTGAGATGGATGACTCCCTTTGCAGGGCCAAATCTAATGAATTATCGGTTCTATTCAAAATTTCATTACCATCTTCTTTTGGATGAATTTTTTCAGTCTGATCCAAGTCGTTGCTTTCTTTTCGACTTTGGATGGGGAGAAGCAAACCATAAAGCATGTGAAGGCTTAAGACCTTATAATGCTCGTCTCTTATGTCTCCATTGCCAATCTTGTGGAGCGACTCGACATCAAATAGGGGCATACTTGCATGGTGTAGCCAAACATGATGTTTTCCTAAAACGTACTGAAATGGTAAAGTCCTTCATCTGTTTTTTAGATACTCGTCATTTTTTTTTTTTCAAATCACTCTTCTACCTGTTTTGATTTAACATTTTGTTCACACAGCAGATTTTGGTAGTTAGTTTGTTTCAAGAGTCGTACAGAGATGGATGACTCCAAACATTGAAGCTAATCCTCACGTGATATATATGACTTGTGTTAATTTCTTATGTGGCCTTTTCAGGTAATTGCTCTTGTCCTCCCAATATACATGATCAACTGATTGAACATGGTTTGACCAGGAACACCTAAGAAATAAGTTGTGAGGCTGCAAAAGAGATTTGACAGTCTCCAGAGGGTTGGTTCCCAACGTTGAGAATCACTTGGTTTCCCTTGTCTGAAATTTGTCGAAGTGTTTCAACATCAATAATTAATCAAAAGGAACCAACTGTACAGAAACTTGTCCTTGTCTGAAAGCTTCCGGCTCCAGAGTTCAAACTGGTACAAGGGTTGTATTTCCCGGTTTCTTTCTTGGTTCAAATACTGGTCAAATGATTTCTACGTTACTTGGATCACAACAGCCAGTTCATAATGTTGGATTTTTAGGTAAGGAATTCAAATATATATTTCTTGTATGTCATTGGCAATCAAATATCAATCATTTTCAGTACTCTGATGATTTTTATTAGTTACTCCTAAGCAAACTACAAAGCGGATCATGATTTATGAGCTAACAGAAGACAAACAAATTCTTCTTTTGCTGGTGCAACAACTCAACATCACAAGGTACTTAACATTTACTGTTGGAAAGTTGACAGCTATTTTAGGATAGTTTCTGATTTTGTAATTATTAGGAAAAAAGAGTAGTTTCTGATTTTGTAATTATTAGGAAAAAGGAAACTAGTTTAGAAACAGAATATTTTAGTTTCCTATTTTTCTGATTTCTATAGTCAGTGTACATTGTATATATACCCACTATTGTGCATAATGAAATATATCAGAGATAAAATTTCTTTCCAAGTTTCTTGTCATGGTATCAGAGCCTTAGGTTCTCTCTAGAAAGAAAGGAAAAAAAAAAAAAAAACGTTTTTGGCCTTCATACTGCTATTTCTTTATACCCTGTTTTTACTCTGTTTTTTGAGTCCGAAACAGAGTATTTTGCAAGGTTTTTGTTCAGCCAATTCAGTCTTCTTTTTGCTGGCCTTCATTGCCGTGTATCAGCCTTCATAGCCATTTTTTCTGATTTGCCTTCATTGCAGTTCCCTTTTCTGGCCTTCATTGCCGATTTATTGTTGGCCTTCATTGCCGATACTCTTTCTTCCTTCTTCCTGCTGTGCCAGTCTTTCATAGCTATTTTTCCATAGTCTGCAATGTCTGAGATTGCTGAAACAAAATCCGCTCCACAGCCTCCTAGAGAGACTACTTCCAGCCACTTTAATCAGGCCGAGATTGAGAAGATTCGAAGTTTATTGGGGTCGTTGGGGCAGCCCAGTAGCTCCTGTTCATTAGCATTCTCTGGTAAGTCCCTCTCTCATGGATTACATGCCTCAGATCGATTTATACAAGACTCTTGGATTATTGACTCAGGAGCCACAGATCACATGACAGCTTCCTCAGCCCATTTTACAACATATTCACCTTGTCCTAGCAATAAGAAAATTGTTGTTGCCGATGGTTCTGTTACAACAGTGGCTGGTGTTGGTCACATTCAGTTGAGTCCGTCCTTGTTATTAAAAGATGTACTCCATGTTCCAAAACTGTCCACTAGTCTCCTGTCTATTCACAAACTAACCCGTGATATGAACTGTAATGTTTTGTTTTATCCCTCTCACTGTGTATTTCAAGATCAGGTTTCGGGGAAGAGGATTGGACATGCTAAGAAAAAGGGCGGCCTCTACTATCTCGATGTATCAGCCACACACTCACCTATTGTCAAGCATGTTTTCTCAAAGTCTTGTTTTTCTGTTTCAAATAATGATGACATTTGGCGTCACCATTTTCGTTTTGGTCATCCTTCGTTTACTATTTTAAAAACAATGTTCCCTTCTTTGTTTAAGAATGTCCACGTTGAAGATTTTCATTGTGATATATGTGAATTTGCCAAACATAAAAGGGTTTCTTTTCCCATAAGCAGTAATAGAAGTTCCTTTCCTTTTTATTTGATCCACACTGATATATGGGGTCCCTCTAGAATTCCTAATGTTACTGGAGCTCGGTGGTTTGTTTCTTTCATCGATGATTGCACTAGAGTCTCGTGGATTTTCCTTCTCAAACATAAATCCGATGTGACCACTATCCTTCCAAACTTCATTGCCATGATACATAACCAATTTGGTGTCAAAGTAAAAAGGTTCCGGTCTGATAATGCCAGGGATTATTTTAACCAATTTCTTTCACCTTATTTTCAAAAAGAAGGGATAGTTCATGAGTCATCCTGCATAGATACTCCTCAACAGAATGGGGTTGCTGAGAGGAAAAATGGTCACTTACTTGCCACAACCCGAGCTTTGCTCTTCCAAAACCAAGTTCCAAAAACATACTGGGGGGAAGCTGTCCTTACTGCAGCCCACATTATAAATCGACTACCCTCCAAAGCCTTAGGAAATCAAACCCCTATGCAACTCCTCCATAAGTTTTATCCTAACATTCGACCCACAAATCATCTCACTCCTCGAGTCTTTGGTTGTCCTGCTTTTGTTCATGTGTCTAGCCATAACAGAGGTAAATTAGATCCAAGAGCAATCAAGTGTGTGTTTGTCGGGTATTCTCCAACACAAAAAGGCTACAAGTGCTATCACCCACCTACCCGAAAATTTTATATCTCTGTTGATGTCACTTTTGAGGAAGGGCAATCTTTTTTCTCTCAGCCTTATCTTCAGGGGGAGTCTAGCTTTATTGGAGAAGATAAGGCAGAAGATCTACCCTTCCTTGACCTACCCATCTCACAACCTTACTCTTCACAGGAGTTTAGTTCACTTTCGCAAGAACCATCCTTGCAGCCCGAATTGTCTCCACAAGAACCAAACCATGAAACAGTCGAACCAGTCCCTATCAATGACAGGCTTGACACTAGGAGGTATGTGCAGGTGTACTCAAGAAGGCGAGATCCGGAACCCGATCCTAAGCAAGTCCAAAACTCAACTCCTACTCCTGAAAATGAGGTATGCCCAAACCCAATTTCCTCTCCTATTCCATCTGATTATGATTTGCCGATTGCCTTAAGAAAGGGGACGAGAGAGTGCACTAAACATCCAAGGTATCCATTGGCCAAATCAGTGTCTTTTCACAGATTTTCTCCATCTCACAGAAGTTTCTTAGCAAACTTAAACTCCATTCCAATTCCTAATACCTTATCTGAGGCTTTATCTGATAACAAGTGGAGAGAAGCTATGAGAGTAGAAATGCAGGCACTTGAGAAGAACAGAACGTGGGATATCGTAGAGCTGCCACAAAATAAAAGAGCAGTGGGATGCAAATGGGTGTTTGTTGTGAAGTACAGATCAGACGGGTCTTTAGAGAGATACAAGCCAAGGTTGGTTGCTAAGGGCTACACGCAAACCTATGGAGTGGACTATCAAGAGACATTTGCACCGGTGGCTAAGATGAATACGGTGAGGGTTCTATTGTCCTTGGCTGCTAATTTCAATTGGGATTTACAACAGTTTGATGTAAAGAATGCCTTCCTTCATGGTGACTTAGAGGAAGAGATATACATGGAGATTCCACCGGGCTTTGGAGGATAGATCAAAGGGAACAAGGTTTGCAAACTGAAAAAGGCATTATACGGACTCAAGCAGTCTCCGAGAGCTTGGTTCGGCAGGTTTACAAAGGTGATGCTCAATACTGGGTATAAGCAGAGTCAAGGTGATCATACGTTATTCATCAAGCACACGGTTTCAGGGGGAGTTACTGCTCTTTTGGTGTATGTTGATGACATAATTGTTACTGGGAACGATGAGAAAGAAAAGGAGGCCTTGAAAAACCACTTGGCAAAGGAATTTGATATCAAAGACTTGGGGAGGTTGAAATACTTCCTTGGGATAGAAGTAGCTCGATCTCGGCAAGGAATCTTCATCTCCCAATAGAAGTATGTGGTTGACCTCTTGAAGGAAACTGGTAAATTAGCATGTAAACCTGCTTCAACTCCGATTGATCCCAATCACAAACTTGGAGAGGCAAATGAGGATAAGGCAGTAGACAAGGAAGGGTTCCAGAAGTTGGTTGGGAAGTTAATATATTTGGCACACACTCGGCCGGACATTGCCTATGCAGTGAGTGTAGTAAGTCAGTTCCTGCACAACCCTAAAGAAGTTCACCTACAAGCTGCAAACCGGATACTTCACTACCTAAAAGCTAATCCAGGAAAAGGAATTTTGTTCAAGAAAGGTGAGGGGCTGATTCTTGAAGCTTACACTGATGCAGACTACGCAGGATCTCCGGTTGATAGACGTTCCACAACCGGCTACTGCACGTTTTTAGGTGGCAACCTGGTCACATGGAGGAGTAAGAAACAAAACGTGGTAGCTCGGTCAAGTGCAGAAGCAGAGTTCAGGGCTATGGCTCAAGGTGTGTGTGAGCTACTGTGGTTGAAGATCATCCTTGAAGATCTCAAGATAAAGTGGGAAGAGCCTATGAGACTATACTGCGACAACAAGTCAGCCATAAATATTGCTCATAATCCGGTACAGCATGACAGGACGAAGCACATTGAGGTCGATAGACACTTTATAAAGGAGAAGTTAGATAATAAGTTGATTTGTACTCCCTATGTGCCTACAAAGGAGCAACTTGCGGATGTGTTTACAAAAGGACTTAATGGTCACAACTTCTCAACGATTATATCCAAGCTGGGAATGGATAATATCTACTCACCAGCTTGAGGGGGAGTGGAAAGTTGACAGCTATTTTAGGATAGTTTCTGATTTTGTAATTATTAGGAAAAAAGAGTAGTTTCTGATTTTGTAATTATTAGGAAAAAGGAAACTAGTTTAGAAACAGAATATTTTAGTTTCCTATTTTTCTGATTTCTATAGTCAGTGTACATTGTATATATTCCCACTATTGTGCATAATGAAATATATCAGAGAGAAAATTTCTTTCCAAGTTTCTTGTCATTTACCTGTCTTTTTCTTCTCTTCCCCCATATTATTTTCGTTTCCAACCTATTTTTTCACTTGACATTTGCAAGGTATCTAAGGTGTCATATGCTTAAAACTAAATAATTTTCTTTTTTAATTCCTTTAGAATCACAAGTAGGGAAGCCTATTTTCTCACTGCTGTTAGAAGGCTGCTAAGGTGGAATGGGACAAGAAAATTTTGCAGTCTCTGCGTCTCGTAAATTTCTCTTCATTTGGCAAGCTATGCATGGTAAAATTGCAAGATAGGCAACATTTTTCCTTCTCGTTGTCGTCTTTGTCTTACTGGTGAGGTAACATTTGATCATTTACTTCTCCAATATCGTAATTCTTGCTCTATCTAGGATTTTGTTTCTTCTTGTTTTAAGTGCAGGATTGACACGTCTAGGGATTTTAGTTCTTTTATAACCAGAATTCCCATGAATTTTGATTTGCAGTTAAATAGTCTCTGGCTTTCTGCTATTTTCTCAGCCTGCTGGCACATATTGAAATCAAGGAATGGTTTGATCTTTGAGGATAAATCATAAAAGATTATAAAAACTCTTTCCTACGTTTGGACTTCTCTGACTGATGTTGACAACATGGCAATTGGGATTTCAAGTTTTTGTGCAGACCAAGAAATGCTTCTAGTATTACTTCGGTTTATCTGGTCTGTTTTCTCTGATTAATTGGCTGAAAGTTAAAACAGACGGTGCTGCTAATGGTAATGAAATGCCAATTCTGTTTAAAATTTTAGTACTTCTTTTGGTCGAATTTTCATCGGTTTGAAGTATGTTACTACTTTCTTTTCAACTTTGAATCGGAGAAGAAAACCATAGAATGTGTGAATGCTTAAGACCTTAACATGCTTGTCTCTTATGTCTCTGTTCCCAATCTTGTGCCCTTTTCAGGTAGTTGCTCTTGTTTCTCAACGAAAACAATCAATTTGTTAGCTGATTTGCACATGTTTTAACCAAGAACACCTAAAAAGATTGAAAAATAAATGTTACAGGGCTGGCTAAGGGATACAATGGTCCCAGCCGAGTTGGTTGCCAACATTGAGAATCACATTCATCTTTTTGTGGAGCGGAGTAGAATCACATTCATCTCTAATTGTTTAGAGCGTTTCAACATCATTATCCTATCAGAAGGTACTAGCCGGAAAGAGACTTATCCTAGTCTGGAAGCTTCAGTTTCAAAGTTAAAGATTGGTTCGAGTTTTATAGTACGACCCTAATAATCTCGGTTTGAGGTCTAATCGTAATTCTTGCTCTATTTGGGATTGCGTTTCTTCATGTTTTAAGTGCAACATTGCCACTTACGGTGATTTTATCTAGTTTATAGCCAGAAATCTTAACATGAATTTCAGTTCACGGTTAAAAAGTCTCTAACTTTCTGCTGTTTTCTCAGCTTTCTGGACATGTGTAAATCAACGAATTGTGAGATTTTGAGGATAAATCTGTGGATATTAAGAAATCACTTTCCTATGTTTGAACTTCGGTGATTGATGCTAACAATTTGAAAGCTCGCAGTATTGCTCCAGTTATCTGGTCTTTTCCTCTGATTGATCGACTAAAAGTTGACACAGACACCGCCGCTAATGGTTCTCTTGGGCTAGCTGGATGCTGGGGTATTTTCAGACGAGTAAAGGTTTCCTATAAGGTCCTTTCTCTAGTCCTCTCGGCATTATTTTTGCCTACCAAGTTCTATTGGTGGCTATTATAGCAACGGAGTGGGCATACAAGTATAACCGGAGTAATTTTTGTTTGGAAGTGATTCAAAGTGTGTAGTGGTGGCACTAAACCAGAATGTTCATACACTGGAATATTTAATCTCGGCGGAAAATTACTCTCGGTCATCTTGTTGTATCAAATTGCAGGGTCTCTGTCACATCTTCATGGAAGGAAGCAGAGTTGCTGATCGTTTCTGCTGTTGTGGAGATCATCAGTCAACTAATTGTTGGTGGTTTTTGATCCAATGTTTGTGCATGAATTCATTCACAATAATGTTTGTCAAATTATAGATACTAGGACCAGTTCATTGAGTTCATCATTTAGAGGATTATTTCTTTTTTCAGGTCTATTTTAGTGCAAGCATGGGCACTCTTTTCTCCTTGTTTGGTTTTTCCCATTGGGTTTTATAAGCAAGGTTTTTAATGAGACCTATTATCGATTCTGATTTTCAAAGGTGTAGTTTAGGCTATTCCTTTTGACACGAATCTCTGCTTTGCACTAGGTTCACTTCATTTCTAGTTTTATTTTTTCAGTTGGTCTTTTATCCCTCAGGGGTTGGATCTTTCCTTTCATTGGAACTATTATTGCATTTGCTTTTTCATTGCAATAATATTTAATCTTGAGATGGGTAAATGATGAGGGTACTGAGGAGGTGCCGACCTAGTTGGGATGTCCCGGTGCACCTACTGATTTCTATTCTCAATATATTTTTCTTTATAAAATCGTATTAATTAATTCATTTAACATGCTACAAAAAAATTGGGAAGCACCACAAGCTCCCAAAGAGGAATATCACTGCTGAATTCAGCTTATGTTAATGTTAATCGGTATAAATTTTCTATGTGCTCTTGTTGGTAAATGATTGCGTTGTTCAACTCACAGCATTGGCAAGGTTCAATCACAAAAAAAAATAACATGGGTTAAACTATATACTAAAACAACAATCAATTCACCGTGGTGTTGATCAATTTTTTAGCCTCCAATTCTTATTATAATTTGATTTTTATACAGCCACAAATAAAAATAGATTTTTGTTTTGTAAAAATTTGTGGCCTTCATCATCGTAGATTGCAAAGTGGAGATTTGAAGGACCCTATGAGTACTGCTAATTGCTAAACAGAAAAACAACCCTTTCACATTTGAGAATGGCAAGAATTAAAGTATAAACGACATGCCGTTTTTTAATCAAATTGATGCTAATTTACATTAACCTGTAGTTTTCATTCAAACGACACCAATTTCATAAACTACAGTATAGAGGGCACATGCAAAGCACGTGTTTTTTTTTTTTTTTAAAGGTAAATTTGGTTGCATTTTATTGGCTAAAGCAAACGGAGCTACAAACAGAGGGCCTACATTAGAACCCGCTGGAACATGGCCTACATTATAACCCTCACGATCAAGGACCATTTACATTTATGGCCTAATTAGAGTAATAGTTTTAAAGAATGTCCAAAAATAAACTTATTTGTAAATTTAAACAAAAATGAAAACTGATCAATTTGTAATGACTAAAATATCTATGTATTCAATTTTAGGTGGAACAAAGATCAGATTCTCCCAAAAAAAGGATCATTAATTTCCTTTACTATAGAATGTGGATTTTATGATGGAGTTTCCACGATCATTTTTTAAAAACGATTGTGGAAGGTATGTAAAAAACACAGAACAGACATACTTTGTCGAAATCGGTCACTGAAGCTTGTGATTCTATTCCTTTAAGACCAAATTCACCAAAATTGAATCTTTGTGGAATTGTCTATGATGTACCATATGAGACGTAATGTTAGTTTCACTTGTACTTTTTTTTCCCTTTCCATTTTTTCTTGTTAAACAGTATAGAGCGAGGACTTCCTAGAAGATAGGAAGTTCAGGGGCACCAACTTGATAATTGGGATGTTGTATTTGCCCTTCATCCTAGTTTTACTCTCTATAGAATTGAAAAAATAAAAAATAAAAATAAAAAAACTATAAAATTAGCTTTGAACAGACAGTCTTAAAAAATAAAGAAAAAAAGAAACAAAACAATCAACAAAGCATTCAAAAGTGGTTGCAGGCATAGCCAAACGATAAAACCACACATGATTTCACCTTAAGGCGTCGAGTTTGACTCCCCTCACCCCCAAGTTAAAATAAAAATAAAAAAGCAAAGCATTTGTAATACCCCGAAATTTCTACGGACTTACAATTAAAGGAATTTAAGTCTGTATTATGTGTTTATATGATATTTTATGAAAATTATGGATACTAATGTGAAATTCATAATTTTATTAGCTAATGTTAGAGTTCTCTTTGAATCGGCTATAAGACTCAAAATAGAATGCTAGGGTTAGCAAATGGCTTTTTGAGTCGAAAAAAACGAAAAAGGATATAATTTTACGAAAGTCAAAGGTTCGACCGAAAAAGTCGACCTTGACTAATAAAAGTCAAAGAATTGACTTTACAGTATGATGGAAGGCAGCGTAGAAAGAGACTGCGAACACATTCTTTTTTATCAAGATAGTACGAATAAGCCTTAAAACCACCATAGAAAATCAAGCACATCGAGTTAGGATTAAAGGCAAAAAAGTCTCCGAAAAATAAGAAAGAAATTTTTACGGTCCGATTTTTACACAAGAAAATTTTTGGACCGAAGTACAGTATGAAAATACTGAGCACAGTATTAGAAATACCTATGTGGCACAAAAAATGGATTATTTTGGAGAATAGCCAAACTAGCCAAACAAGGCCCTTGTTTTTAAGGGTGATGACCTCATTTGGCTTTTAATCTATGATGTCATTGGTCTTAGGTAAGCCTTGGAAAGAGAAAGGTTCATGAACCTTCCCCCACCACAATGGCCGGCCACATACCCCCCCCCCCCATCTCTATAAATAGGTGGATCAAAACCCATTTTTATTCATAAAAGCTAGCCAAACTCTTGCCATTTTTC
The DNA here is from genome assembly GCA_025413485.1 of Ficus microcarpa. Taxonomy (NCBI): domain Eukaryota; kingdom Viridiplantae; phylum Streptophyta; class Magnoliopsida; order Rosales; family Moraceae; genus Ficus; species Ficus microcarpa. Next base: position 22,523,133 of record CM046387.1, on the reverse strand, counting down.
TACACAAAAATCCGTGGGTTTGAGGGGGAGAAAGAGAGGAGAAAAACCAAATCTTCCATGGGGCTTTTGCTTAGGAGAGTTAGATCTTGCTCTAGGAAAACCAAGGAAAAAGTTTGAGAAGTTTTGAGACCCATTTTGGCTGAAAAATCCGTGGGTTTGGGGAGGAGAAAAAGGAGAGAAAAAGCTAGAAAAAAATTGGGGGAAAATCTTATGGTAGTGTCGGCTTTTGAGTGGATCAACCAAGAAAAATTTTGGGTGCCATAGTTAGACCCAAAACCGTGAGCAAGGAACCAAGGGAAGCAAAGGGGATCTTGGAATTTTCAAACCCTAACTTGGGTTTAAGGTAAAATCTTGACCCTACTCTTTCAATTAAGTTCAAGTTTAGCATTTTATGGGTATTTCAAGATGGTTTGTAAGGACATAAGTCTAAATTAATTTTCAGCCCTAGTTATGTTAGTGTTTGCTTGATTAGAGGATTAGGGTTAGTTGGCTTATTTATAATGTTTGCTTGCATGATTTGTGCTTGAAAAATTGTTAGGATGCATACTAGATGTGATTGGTATGTCCCTTGATTTTTCGTCACAAAATCTGCCCAAGGCAGTGCTTGTGTGGCTACTAGTTCAATGGTGGCTATGATGGTGTACGCTTGATCATGATGCTAGGCTAGAAACCATGCAGCCCAAGGATAGGGCTTTCGATTTAGGGCTGCATGGGCACATGGGATTGACATGTTTGAATGTATGGGACGTTCGAGACGATGTGTGTTTGATTTGTAAGCTCCCGAAGTGTTCGGTTGAGGTAGACTTTGCACAATAGGACGTAAACCGAACTAAGCAACCGAAACTGCCAGTTCGGATTCGAAACTGGTCAGTTTCGGGAAAGTGAAAATTTAAGGCCTTTAGAGACTGAACTGGGTAAAACTCAAAACATGAAAGTTATTTGGAAGGGTTTTTCCTAGAGGGCAACGCGAGCAGAATTCCAAATTGAGACTCCAATGGCCTCCGTTTATATGAAAACCTGTGGCTGATCTGCCCAGACCCAGTTTTCAGGATCAGCCGGTTTCAAACAAAAACTGGCACGAATACAAGCCAAACTGGATTTTTCGTAAAACACAAAAGTTTTAGTATTTTTTGATAGCTACAACTTTCGTGAAGAAAATTTTTTCAGATTCAGATTCAATTTTTAAACTGACACTGTTTTCTGAGGAGTGTGCAGGGAACCGAAAAATTCCTGCACAGGATTTTCTAAAATTGGTTCAGAAAAAACTGTTTCTCTTCAAAAACCCACTGTTTTAACTATGGAAAATGTTCCAAAGGCAGTTTCCAGCCCTAAATGATTTTTATAAAGGTCCATTTTGAAAACATGAATTTTTATAAGCTAAGTTAAGAGTTTGGAATTTTTCCTCAACTCTTTCCAAGTTAAAGAAGAGAAAATGAGATTTTGTAAGCCAAGTATTTTCAAGATTTTAAGTCAAGGTAAAGCAAAATGAATATAACAGGCGATTTTCAGTCCTTAATGATTTTAAGGAGCCTGTTTTAAGAAAAATGAATTTTTACAAGTTAAGAAAAGAGTTTTGGAACTTATTCACCCAAAACTTTCCAAGTTAAGGAAAGATGAGATTTTTAAAGTTAAGATTTTCAAGAGGTATTCGTTAACTTTTTCAAGATAAGGAAAAGAATGAAATTTTAAGCCAAGATAAGCAAAGTAAGCGTAACGGGTAGTTTTCAAACTTAAACGACCTTAATGAATCATTACAAGAGGATTAAAGAATTTTGAAGCTAAATTTGCTTAAAATTCCAAAGGATAAGAAAATAATGTTTTCAAAGATAAAATGGAATTTTCAAGCTAAAGGTTAGTAAGCAAGTCGATTACGGATGGTAACCGAAAATTATATCCGAGTTACTGGGCTAAGCCCAAAGCCCAACGTTTGACCCAAATGGGGTTGACCTTAGTTGACCACATGTTGACTTGGGTTGACCAAAAGTTTGACATTTAGGATTACCCAATATAACCCTAAATGATACCAAGATTAATGAATTGGGCTAAGACTTAGGGTTATTGATAAGATAATAACCCAATGGATTACGGATCAAGTAAAAGTAAAATATAAGCCCAAGAAGAAGGAAGTGACCAATCAAGTTTAACAAGAGGTATTAGAGGGGACATACAGCACATACCACTAGGGTTGTTCATGGATGTTGGTTACGATACCAACATCATATATCATGATTTATGGTAAGATAAGATAACCTTATCTTACACCTCCATTGAAACAGGAATAGAAACCTGTTGATATATCACGAGGAACGATACGTCAAGAGCGTAGGACCTCAGGTAAATACAAACCTCACCTGTGGTATGGAAAATAGTAATATATTTTCAAATATGCAATGCCAAGTTCAAATGCCATGTTTAAATGCCATGTTTAAATGCTATGTTTAAATGTTATGTTTAGATGCTATGTTTTTTTAAAAGAGGCTATGATTTAAAGAATTTCAAGTTTTAAAGAATGCCATGTGTTAAAGAGGCCATGTTATGTTAAAATATGCCATGTGCATGTATAAGATATGATTTTGTGACATCATGAGGTATGTTCATCAATGATAAACCACTTGGTAAAAATACACAAGTAAAGTGTCGTACCAACCTCCCATCAGGTGGAGGGTTTTTCATGTTCAAGTTATGGTTATCAACCTCTCGTTGATGCGAGAGGGTATAATCAATTATGTTTCCCAGAACTGTTAGGGACCTTGCAACCCCTAACTTTATCCGGAGGCGCGCTTCTCTTCTGGTACGTACACAAGGGGCTTACATGTTAAAGGAAGATAATAAGTTAAGATTAATAAAAGATGCATAAATGAACATAAATGGTTCATGCATATGTTAAATGATGATGTATGTTTTCAAGATGTTAAAATGAAAAATGTTTTTATGAGATTAAAGTTTGTACTTGCTGAGCGAAAGCTCATCAGATATTCCATACTGCAGGTAAAGATAGAAAGGCCTGTAGTTTTACTGGGTGGGCTTGAAGACGATGCAGCAAGTGAAGGGCGATGTGTGATACCACTACGTAATATTTTCTGCACAAGATTTAAGTTATGAGATTTTACATGTATTTTAAGAAACATGTTATGGTATATGTATGTACTATTTGCAAGTCATGATTTCAAAACGAAGTTCAAGTTTTCAAGTTTTAAAAGAAAAAAAAAATTTATTCCGAAATTTTCTACAAGTTTAAATATTTAAGACTAAGGTTTAAGACAAGCAAGTAATGTAACGGTCCCCCACTCGCGTAGACGGCCCTACGTGGGTGGTCGGGGCATTACAGCTTCATAAGTTGGCATTCTTAAGGACGTGTCTCGTTACGAGCTGACGATTTTGATGTATTGTTCCTTTTACCTATCTTGAAATGAGGAAGGATAATTTGGTTAGTTAGAGAAAAATAAAATGTCAAACGGATGGTATTTTTACCTATAGGTGTGAGTAACCGCAGGTGCCCACTCGGTTAGAGGAGCGAATGGGGGAAGTATATGGGTATGAGGGTGGGTATACAGGTTAAGATTAACCCCCCACGCAGGTATGGGACGGGGATAGGGGAAACTTCCTCGCACCTGCACCCGCACCTGTCCCCGTCCCCGTCTCCGTCTCACTTATATTTACCCTTAGAAAAATATATAAAATTATATGTTTACATCTATATTTGAATCTTTAGTGTTTTAATGTTTTATTTTCTTTACAAATTTAGTTTATAGATTCTTGAAGTTTGGTTTGTTTTTAAGATTTCAATTTTATTTTTAGTTACCTTTGTGATTATATTGTTAAATTTGATGAAAACTTTGATGAAATTTGTTTTGAATTTTTCTTTTAAATTTTTAATCAGTAAATGAGTAGAATATGTATATAGTACTTTTAGTGAGGATTACTCACCCCTGTACTCGCATTAAATTAGATAGGTATGGGCTGTATGTAGGGGTAAAAAGAGTAGCAACGTTTGAGGCCATAAAATAGGATCATCCCATTATCGCAGATAAATGGGAAAGTGGAAAATAAAGGTAGAAAAATAAAGAAAATATAATAAATAATATATCCTAACCCACTAACAGATGAATTCAAATATACCCAACAATTATTTATTAAAAAAAAAAGTGCACGTACCATGTCTTGTGAAATTATTAATTAAGCATACGAAGCACACTGATTAACCATAATATATGTGTTTCTTCAGAGTCGATATTTAAGAAAATCATTCTCTAATTTTATATATATATATATATAAAGAACGAATATTTGCTCCAATATAGGAGGCAAACTGTGATACCCTAGAAATTCATAAGCTTGATTAATGAATTATTATTATAGATTTACTTCATTAATATGCTTTTAATGAATTATTTTGATGAATATCAAATTTCAAGATCATGACTGATAATACATGTATCATCGGTATGAAGATGTCGATGATATAACAATGTTGAGTTTCTCTATTTAAATGAGAAATTTTAAATACATAAAATATGAGATGAACGACATAAAAATTTATACGAAAAATTAATTATGTCGTATTAGAGGGATAACGATAATTTTTCGGAAGGACTCCAATTTTTATTAGTAAGTCGATTTAATGATCTTAGTATTTATTTTGATCATATTAATAGTCAAGCTTTGAGAGCATGATTGGGAATTAATGTGTCACATGGATAGAAATTGAATTATTAGTATTTACTCTTAGGAAATCCAAAGGTGGAAGATAAATCAAAATTGTGCTTGATTTAAAATCAATGGTGTAGGTTTGATGCTAGAGAATCCTAGGCAAATCAATGGCCAAACCTTGGATGATAAGTGACCAATGAGAACTTAGGTTAAGGACTGGTGTGATGGAAGATCCAATGGATGAGAATAAGGATGATAACTTTGGATCAATGGTGGAAATTGAAAGAAAGAAAAACAAAAAAAAAAAAAAAAAAAAGGAAGCAAGGGGGGTCGGTTTTGTTGGTTCAAGAAACAAGGAAAAAAAATGTGAACAAAGAGAAATGAGGAAAGTGGTGCATGCATGCAACCACATGTAAGAAATGCTATGGTTTCTTTTGGCAATTTGACCTAGAGAAGAGGCAAGTGAAAGTGACCTCTCATCTCAACTTTTTTAAACCAAATTTCACCCAAAAGTCCAGCCATTGAAGGGCTGATTCAGCCAAGTATTTTTCAAATTTCATCTCCCAAAAGACAGCTCTCTCAAGGTCAAAGTTGGCTAAGCACAAACCCCTAACACCCATTTTCTTTCTCACACAAATCAAACTCAAAAACCTAGCTTCCTAACCACCACCAAGCTCTAAACAAAACCAAAAACCACCAACACACTCTCCATTCCAACACTCCTCAAGCACCCTCCTCCATCCATTTTCAAGCTCTAAGGAACCCCGTCACCAAGATCGAAGAAGTGTGAGACGGTGTTAGAGACGTTCTACTAGAGGTAACTTAGTGGTATTTTCGTGTTTTAGTCATTTTTGGAGAACTAAAGCATGATGTTTAGTTATGATCTTAATATTAGACTTTTCTTACCTAGGAAAAAGTTTTGAGAAGAACTTGGGAGGTTCGAGATCTTGAAGGATCCCCGGAGCATTTCGGTAAGATTTGTGAACTTTGTTGAAGGTTGTAGTTGTTGCGGTGATATAGCATGCATTAGAAGCTTTGGTATGAAAAATAAATTATATATTAAGATTCTACAGAGGATAAGCTTCATTTTAGGCTTTGGAATCACTTGATTTGCTTTTATATGTCTAAAGTTGAAGTTGTGACACAAAAATAGAGAAAAAAATGAACCTCCGAGCCACTGACCAGCCACGGGTTTTTTATACTCCGAACCCTTTAGACTCAAAATTTTGGATTATAAGTTAGAGAACTAAAAACTAGATGCTTTGAGCTTTCCAACAAGGTATCATACGCCTTGAATGGATAAATGTGCAATTTTTGGTGAATTTTACAAGTTTAGTCTACGAACCGAAAATCCTTGCTGAACCCTGTACTAGCCACGGGTTTTGTTGATTTTGACTTAGCAAACCA